>JAUTDX010002361.1:0-50301 GCA_030844895.1 Ambrosia x helenae | reverse complement strand
CAAACTTCAGTGACGGTTTTAGTAATTTATAATAAAAACAACACTATTATTTATTATTTAAAATATTGATTTTTAATATTTTATTTCTTTATTTTTTGTATTACAGAAGTTTGCTGATTATTTAGATTTAAAGTTAAATAAACTTATTTCATAGAGTTTGCTAACATTATTCATGAACGTCATCTAGATCTTTTGCTGGTACAAAGCACTATGTATAAATGTCTTTATCATTTTTTTACAGTTGGTATTTATTTTCTTCACAAACTTAGTGTTAGTGTTTTAAACAATTGCATATATATACAGTTTACAAATATAATAGTAGTTAAACATGAAGGAAAAAAGGAGCCAGAAAGTATACCGTAAGTAGTGACAGATTTGTAGATGAAGGGCAAGACTCGGGGAACCATATCATCGTTTAGATTTATGGGTTTTGATTTGGCCTTTTATATCATCTTACCAAACTCTTTCATGTCTCCAAACAAGAATTTACATGAGCTTTCCCTTGAGGCCTTGATTTCTTAAAAACTTCTCCATCCTCTTTGGTTTGAACCAAACCCATTCAAAACATTTTCACGGCGGGAGCTCCTGTTTCGTTAGGGTTTGGTGAGACGTTAAAGATTTCGCGCGTCGTTGTGGGAGCTCCTGTTGCGTGGAGGGTTTCGTGGACATAAAAAATAATATTAAGTGACTGTTATTCTCGTGTGGGTCTCGCGGCTAAAGCTAAAAGTTTGGTGGTCAAATTGGAAGAAATTAAAGTAAATAAGTTAGTAAGAGTAAGAAAGTTAGTGCTCAAAGTTTGGTGGTCAAATTGGATCAAAGTTTTAAATCTACAAACTAAAAGTTTGGTGGTCAAATTGGAAGAAAATAAAGTTAAGCTAAAAGTTAGTGGCCAAAGTTTTTAAATCCTAAACAGCTAAAAGTTTGGTGGTTAAATTGGAAGAAATAAAGTTAAGCTAAAAGTTAGTGGGAAATAAAGTTAATTAAAACAACGACGCTGTAGAAGTGTCGTTTTTAAGCTAAAAGTTAGTAGCCAAAGTTTTAAATTCTAAAAGCTAAAAGTTTTGGTGGTCAAATTGGAAGAAAATAAAGTTAAGCTAAAAGTTAGTCGGAAAATAAAGTTAAGAAAAAAGTTACTGACTAATATATATATTAAAACAACGACACTACAGATGTGTCGTTAGTTTTAATGCATATAAAATATAATAAAATATCAATTGTTTTCTATATATTTATAGATTTTGGCAAAGCTTTCTTAAACTGTTTCCGAACTTTTCTAATTAATTATTTTTTTAGTTTGTTTATTTTAACAGTATCTACATGTGTTTATATGTAAAAATTCCAAACGACATTTGGAAAAATATTAATTTTTCTATGGGTGAAGATTTTTTTTTATGAGCTTTTGTATTGTTTACCCATGATTCCCCGTAAAAACCGTATATAGTCATATTATATACGATTAATAATGCACAAGTTATATAAGCAATATTGTTTAGGTTTTAAATTTCTAATCGTTTATTAACCATATAACACATAATTTGAAAGCTTTGTATTTTTTGAACAGGCGTAGAATTAAAAGCAAATTTTATTAATAGCGGCCTTTTTTCATATCTTTTTGAAAAAAAAAAAACACTTTATTATTATGAGAAAGTATACGATACAAAGTTTTCTTAACGTGAGAAGTGTAGGAAGCCATCAGGGAATGACACATGGAACCATAGTTAGGTTTACTTAACCTAAACCTGGTTGATTAAAAGGGTAATTTAGTCCTTTTATTGTTATGTTATCTCTTATCCAATCATTCACAGTTCAATTCACGTTTCACAAATTCAATTCTTGATCGACTAACTATTTTCGATTGATGATCTGTTCAATTCACGATTCAATTAACAATAATTTTATACGATTATATTCATGCTCTGTTTTTCATTTGATCAACTTTTTTTTAACGATTGATTACTAGGGATGATCGTATGATTGACTTAGGTTTACATCTTGATTATAGGTTGTTAATCAAAATCAAGGATCATGGATGTATTGTACAGATAGAAATATTAGATGATGGAATTTTGATTATCAGTAATGGTATGATGAAGAAGAAGATACATAACGTGCGTTTATAGTTAATAAAAGGTTTTTTTAACGTGCGTTTATGTAAATGAGTATTTGGTGGCATTGTTTTTTATAAGTGCGTTTAAGAGTATACATGTGCGTCTATTTTCTATTTTGTCTGGACAAAATCCAAGCATGATCATGCTTATTCACAAGCATGGTTGTGATTAGTATGAGCATGGATATGCTTGGGTGTGGCATGATCATGCTTATTCACAAGCATGGTTGTGCTTAGGAATTTCTAAGGTGCGTATATGTACATACTTTAAATAAACATTCCATTAATAACATGCGTCTAAACACTTACAACGTGCGTCCAAACACTTACAACGTGCGTTTCAAGGCATGTGAGTTCAAATTCTACAAAAAGTGCGTTTAAACAGTTACAATGTGCGTTTAAAATAATGTATGTGCGTTTAAAAACACTCTGTTATCACCAACATCGTCTTTTTTGTCTGCAACTTTTTTTAACTTAATTTTTATGTTTAATCATTCTTATTGAAACAAAATCGAAAGTATTTGACAAAATTACGAGCGTTTATTCATAATTGTATGTTTTTCGTATGATTTAATGTCCCAGTGTTAAGCTCTGTTTTCTTATTTTTTACGTTTTCGTTAATTGTAATCGAATGTTTTTTGTTATTTTGATTGTGTAATCATTTTTGAACGTTTAATCGAATTGAAACGATGATGAAAAATCAGGTTTCGAATTAGGTATGTTTCTTTCGATTTGAAAAACTTTTTAACGTTTTTTCCTAATTTACCCTAGTTAGATTTTGTCGATCATGATTAGAGTTGTTAATTACCATCATGTCACCGCCTATAATCTAAGGGCTGATAATGCTTCCTACGCTTCTCACGTTAAGATTCATATGTACGTTATCTATTCCCATTATTATTACCTTTGTATATTAAACTCTTACATCCGGTTG
This sequence comes from Ambrosia x helenae, assembly GCA_030844895.1. NCBI lineage: Eukaryota > Viridiplantae > Streptophyta > Magnoliopsida > Asterales > Asteraceae > Ambrosia > Ambrosia x helenae. The sequence goes on along the minus strand of JAUTDX010002361.1, from coordinate 47,260 downwards.
TCCATCTATATTAAATTAAATATAAATCCTTTATTACTTTCTAGATAATTATTCTTTTTTCCACTCACGGAAATCGTATGAAGAATACATTTAGGGAGGAATCACCATTCACAGATTTCACTCTCTATAATTTTCTATTTTTTTTTCAAATCGAATGAAACGTTAAACTTTATCCTTAAAAGTACAGGGGAATAAGATGATACAAAGATTCCGGTGTAAATGTCTTGCAAATATTTATACATCCATATATAAATTTTCTAAACATCCAATGATCCCATATCAATAGGTTTGGGTGGAAAGGTTTTACCTATTTAGATGGGGTTCCTGCTGGGATTCCTACTGGGACTTGGGTGATCAAAAGTAATAAAAATGAATTAAGTTGTGATGCATACCCAAAATGATATTAACATGTGTTTTGCATGTCAAACGCATGTTGATCGAAAACTATAAAAGAGAATATCAGTACAAGTTCCGATAATACCCAATAACGGGACCAATGTCAATATAGGCTAGGTTTAGGACGGTATCGGACCTTGATATTGCTTATGTTACAAAAAATAGTCTACTTTGAATAGAACTCCACTTTCAACAAAATTATACGAGAACGTCAAAAAAAAAAAATAAACACACCTACATATTTACCTTAAAAAAAATAATAATAATGAACGTAAGTCAAATTTAATATAACAAATATAAGTTAGAAGACTTAGGGTTGTTTGTTAGCCTCTTAATGAGGCTCTTAACCATTCAGCGCTGAATGATTCAGCATTCAACGCGTTTGTTTCAGCTTCTGAATGGAATGATTAAGTCTGAATCATCAAGATTTGGGATGTTGCTGAACCATTAAGCACTGAACTAGGCTGAACCTCAATGAGGCTCCCCTACCAACGTGGGACAAGAAAACTAACCATTAAGAGGTCCAACTTAATGATTCAGCACTTAACCATTCAAACCTCTTAATGATTCAGCACTCAATCAACCAAACAGCCCCTTATATTATTAAAAGTAAAATGCGGTGAAATTAAAAAAAAATAAAAATTTCATATAAATTGTCTACTTTTCACTTGCCATGGCATGCTTATATGTAAAGGGTGGTTCGTGATGGGCTAACTGTGACTATCGTGAACACCCCCTACGGTGTCTCGTGATGACCCAAAACATCACAGCTCGTAATGTACATCGTGAGCTTGATAGAGAAGACTATAGTTGTTGGCCAACGGTCATATGATCGTTTATAATTAAAAAAAAAATCTATCTGACACTATATACACTCTTATTTTTAAACCAAGATCTACTATCAACCACAATCAAAAATATACTAAAACAGTAATCAAATACATTTCAAGCTACAAAAATGGAAGGTTCGAGCAAAAGTGCAGCTACGAGGCGAAGGTTTAGAACAAAAGTTATGTCTAATCTAGGCGAACCGAATAGGTTTCGTCAAGATGAACCACAAACGCCACAATCTTTTTTTAACCAATCGTTTCAAACCATTCATGAAACATTTGTCAAAAGTTAAAACAATAAAGACTTGTGAAAGTTAAGAGGGCATAGCATGAAAACGCCGAAGAATCATACACATTGAACGAAAATCGAAAATTTGTGAGAATTGGGGTTGGGTCTCAAACTTTTAGGTTATTCTTTATAATGTTTTTGTCATTTTAATTTCTATTGAACCTTTTTATTTAAATCTATAAAATGTTTGTTTTAGTTTATTTAAAAAACGTTAGTGATGGGTGTGCTGACCACCCTAGTGTTAAGTGATGGAATGTAATAAAATGAGATGGTACACATGGTTGCATAAGTCGCTAGGCAGTGCCAACTCGGTTGACTGGGAGTTGCGAGTACTCAGCTATAGTTGGGATTACTCGTTGATAATCGGCGCGTAGGCGCGATTTTACAACCGTGGTGACACATGAGGATTGGTTGGTGATGGTGTGATGACCACCCTACCCACCCTAAGGCCCGTGGGTGTGGGGATCGTGGTAGCTCCATGAGAGGGACATGAGGCTCGTGATGTCACGCGAACACCACCCTTCTCCCTCACGCGTGATGGCCATGAGGGTTCTAACAATAGTTACGAGGCAAATGTTATCATTGGATTTGTGTTGACTGTTGAATGTTACCGTTTGAACCTTTAAAAAAAGGACGAATTAATTCATTATATAAACAAATAACATCACCATTTTACACACACAAACACACAAATATACTCTCTAAAAAACAACCATTATGGATCCAAAACAATATGCCATCAACCCCGTTTACGTCGCCTAGTTACTCGCCCTTTATGGATCCGTTTTGAATTTTGATCATCTCCACAATATTCTTCTACGGAATTCAATCAATCTCCAACTTCGCTCACCCAATTTCAACAAAATCAAGGCCCTAGTTCGTTATTTCAACTTCAACAAATGCAATTCCAACAACACAACCCAAAAGATTGATGATAGAAAGGCACAAAGAAGCGGTCGAATTGTGTAAAGGATCGTTTTTATGTAAAAACAGTGAATATGATCATACAAATCTCTATTCCAGGTGCGGAAAACCCTAGAACAGATACAAAATGATAATTGATGAATCAAACACAGGATTAAGCCTTTCAAACGACATTTTCATTATTACTTTGAGAAATGTGATAACAATAACGTTTACAAGTAATTCTGATCAACACTTCAATAACACACACACTAGAGAGCTCTACCCTGACTTACTAGACTGAAAATGATCAAAGTTAACAAGAAAAACAAACTTTAAGCTTATATAGTCTGCACATTCGCCCCTTACGTAGGGTCGAATGTGGCTTCTTTCTTCCTTCACCCTTTCAGTAAGCTCGAACCTGGAATACATCTTCTGTACAATCCACCTTCTCCTACAATCTTCACATTCGCCCCATGTAAACTCCACCTTCGCCCTCACGACTCACGTAAACCAAAAAAAACTTTGTATTTACAATCTGAAGCACTAGTTGCACAATATGCATCACAAATTGGTCGAAAAATGAAGCTACCAACAAAAGATTTCGATCTTGGTCAACGATCGAAGAGGAGACGTTGGCACGGGCATTGTGCAATACTTCTACGTACCAATAGTTGGTAATAATCAAAAGCCGGATAGTGGGTCAAGTGATGAAACGGTTTATTTTAATGGCTATGTCAAGATATTTGTTCAAACATAAGCATAAACTTCCAAGCATAAATGCGTGGCAATTTTAAGAAATATCCCAAGTGGGCGCCGACTCGAAACGAAGTAGCAGAGACAAAAAGGCGAAAACCATCCGAGACAGGAGTTATGGTGGTGGTGGTGCAATATACACATTGTATAACTGAAATATACACATATGTATAGCTGAAAAATGTAATATACACTATGTATAATTGCTATATACACATATATGTATAAATGAAAAAAAATAAAAAAAAATTCTTTGCATAAAAACCTGCGATTAAAGCAAAAAAAAATTTTTTTTGCCTTTATAAGAAATGTTGTAACCCAGAATGTTCTCTCAGTTCTCAAATAGGGTTGGTTCTCTTAGGATCCCTATCATATTGAAGGGTTGTAATAACATTTAAATGAATTACATACGACAAATGAGGAAGAAGTTAATTGCAAGTCTTTAACAAGCAACTTTTCCCTTCAAAAACCCTCGTTGGCATCAACACTGTTAGATAATCACATTGGGAAAGAATATACGCTGACAAATGACCCGTTCTCGTACCCATGCCATTGGGACCCAATTAGGCCCCTTAGAAACTAATACTTTACCTGTCCGTTGGACGGGAAACATTAACGTCACAATGTCAGCACTACATCAAAACAATATGGGTCTAACGGGTAATGGGTTAAACATGTTAAAAGTCGTCCACACTTCATTTTTAACGAATACTACAAGATCATTAACTTTAGCTTCACAAATGTTCCTTACTTTGACAACAAGATCATCATCAGAGCTATGGAGATACAAGGAAAAAAACATTCTTTTCGGTAATCAAAATCAGAACCAGTTTTCTTCATATTTAGTTGGTAAATCATCCAGCATAGAAAGAATCTTAACCTGTAGTCAACCACAGCCCAATCAACTTTGTAGACGCCTTTCATCGAACTCTGACACCTAAGATGTCAAAAAAACAAATGAAAGTAATATTGTCTTTTATAATCATGATTAAAGCATTAGGGTTAACTCGACCTAACACATTGGTTCAAGAATTTCCCTTGAACCTAAACCCATTTTTGCACACCCCCCACCCCTGTGCGTGCGTGTAGGTGCCCAAGTATAAAGTGACTAAACCTCCGACCAATCGGGTTTGCCATTTTATCTTCTCTCTCCTTTTATTATTTTTAATTTAAAAGATAAAATAAAATATTAATAGAGCCTTAAATTTAAAGCCCCCCACTACACCTCATTTCATTTTAAAGCTCCATGCTGACTCATTTGCCACGTGGACCAATCACTAAATGGGGCCTTAAATTTAAAGCCCCCCACTACACATGGTCTTATTGGCTTTTTGAAGAATCCAATAAGTTAATAAAGTGTTTTTCAACTCAATTCCAAACACCCCATTAGAGTAGGGGTGAGCATATTAGGGCCGGACCGAAATAAAACCGAGAACCGAACCAATTTGAGACCAGAACCGAACCGGGTATGTAGTTTAGGTTCTGTAGTCGGTTCTTGGATATACCCCAAGTCGGGTCTCGGGTCGGGTCGGTCCTAAACTGTTTAAAAACCGAAAATAAACCTGGACCGAAAATATTATTCAAAATTTCAAATAGCATATACTATTATTCAAATATCAACTAAAATCAATGTAAAAGTTTAAGGAATTTGATAAATTTGGTGTTTAGTTGCATAAAATATTTTGTTTGCAACAGTCCATAACAAAAGATGTTGAAGAGCTCCTATAGTCCTATATCATATTAAGTTATTGGTATTTGTATTGTCTGGAAGCAAACATAGAGTTTCCTTTTGTTGATTAACAAAAGGCAACAATGGTATACTAGTGACCGAAAGGTATTCTTTTATGTTGATTCACAAAAGTTAACAGCAGTGTTGTAGAGTAGCATTGTATTGTATTGTTTCAAACATAGATTTTCCTTTCAAGCAAATAATTGTTGATTAGTATTACATTGTATTGTATCATTATAGAGTAGCATTGTTTCAAAGCATAATTTGTGAACTACAAGTCATCAACACTAGAAAAACAATCTAAAACCTAAACTAGGATTCCAGCTTTGTAATTGTAGTGCTAGTAGTTAAACCCACATAATTAGTTTGAAACCTACATAAGAACACATCAAAACCAACTAATCAGCATCTAAAACAAATTACCTGTAACAAATCGAAGCATTCTAATCAGCAAATCGAACCTTTCCTGTAATGATTTTCATCTCGGGTCGGGTCGGGTCTTTCTTCTGGAACCGAAGGAATCGTCGGTCCAAGGACCGATGACCGAACCGATTTCTAGGGTTTCACTTCGGTTCTGATTTCATAATATTTTCGGGTCTCGGGTCGGGTACTATCGGGTCGGGTCGGTTCTGGACCAATGCTCACCCTTACATTAGAGTGGAAACTATTTATTTCTTTTACATCAAAAAGGCATTTTACCCTGTTAGTTAGAAATATATGACAAAACAAAAATAAAATAAAATACAAATTACCCCAAGCCCCTTCTGTTCACCATCATGCCACCACCTTCAGTCTCATTTGTCAGCCACTCAGTGTTAGAGTTTGAACTTTTAGATGGTAAGGTCGAAAGTCAGAGGCCCAAAAAAAATTCAAATCGGTGTGAGCCATACTCAATACATACAAAATTTTTAGACAAAAACGAGAAAATTTACATTATCCACTTCATCTGTTCCATTTCCTTCACTACACCAAGTCACAACCATGACCGCAATCTCAAATTGAGTCCATGGTTTTAGATGTTATTAATTGAGATGAATTTAGTTTATATACAGATAGTCAAATGAGAAATCAGAAGCAAAGGATTGTATAAAAATCATAAACAATATCGAAGAACACGTTGATGAACTTAGCGCACAACTTCACGGATCCATTTTATTGAATACACAATAGGGAAATAATAAATAAGCCAAAATACCATTACATAAGAGACATTATATGGAATGTAATGTAGGTGACTAAAAATGGTGTATTTTTGTAGTTTATATCCGTACACATTTTTAAAATAACCATAGGGTTAAAAACGTAATTAACCTTAGGCATACTGTGGTAAGAAACATTAGATTGGGCATGAAAGTGAGGAATTGATGTTAAATCGCAACCTTCCTGGGGAGTTGGTGGAGGAGACACAATTATCATTACCGGTAAACTTCTTAATTTAAATGAAATCTATTATGGGTCAAAGTTGTTACTCAAGTTTATTCAATTTATTTTTATTAAGTGGTCGGAGTGCCACCCGATTTTGGCACTGGTACCCCACTATCTTCACGGCAACACCGTCGCCGATGGCAGAGGTAGTGGTTTCGGGTAGGTTTCACAGGTGCTTGTCCATGGATGAAATGGGAGTGTGGATTTTTGTCTTTTATGTGTTGGGTAGTTCAGGGTAGTGTTGTTTCCAATTTAAAGTTCAGGGTAGTGAACCAATGAAGTGATATGACGTGCAAGAATGGTGAAAATCATGATAGTTCTGGGTGATGCCCCTTCCCTTAAGGCTTGAGACTGTTAATATTTAAACAAGTAAATAATTTAAGCTTTATTATTAGAGTTAAAAGAGCATATTCAAGACACTATATTCATTGTAGATAAATAATAAAAAGAATACGAGAAACTTAAGCTCAATTATCAGTCTTATAAAGTTATAATTAAGTTCAACATATTCACTCACTTATAAAAAGGATTTTTTTTTCTTTTTCTTTTTATTTTTAATTTACTAAAATGTTTTAAGTTGAAAATGATAGATATGGTGTTTATTGAGATTAATAGTAAACTATAAGTGGATTAGTGGGATCTCTGCAAAACCCATCATCTACATTGAATAAAAATAGTATTATTAGGACAATGCAATTGGTGGGGGCATTGAGACACATAATTGCTTGTACGGACAAAGTAGGTTTCCCAATTGCAACCAACTTTAACTTTACCAATACCATTTGTCTATCTATGCAAAACAAATACCCTTTCGCGCCAATGAAGTTGTAGCCAAGTCGTTATAACGGAGGTGGGAAGGTTTTTCCCTATGAGGTTTCTGTTCGAAAGGTACCCGGTTTGAGTCCTGCGTCCATCGAAAAAATATACCCAATAGGTTTGAAAGGGACCGGCGTGTGAGGAGGGATTCGAACTTAGGAAGAAAGTGGTTTCAAGTTAAAGGCTTTTACTGATCTACACCTAACAAAAGAAAAAACTACCCTTTCGCGGATATAAAATGGCCAGTCACAGTTTGGATATATTACTGAATATAAAAACGGTTAAATTACTTACAAGGATTTTATCATCAAGAAGTTGGTATGTCAATGACAGATGCGATGGGAAACAGTCCCGTTGAAACAAATTCGTAATGTGATAAATTTGATTGATTTATGGATGACTATGTGTAGACTCGAAACTTGTGGAAACCATTTTGAGGAAAAAAAAAAAAAAGCTTGCTAGATATTAAATCGTGAATGAATGCACACAGTTGAGTTAGCTTATCTACATTTTGAGTCGAAATAAAGCCAAGTTGAGCTTGCTTCTTTTTTTGGCTTTCTCAATTCATACATATAAAATTTACAAAATTTCCAAAATAAATGAGCGGTTTGTTGAGCCGATCCGAGTTGTTCTCCAATTCAAACTCCTGCCACAAGCCACCATCCTTAGCTTGTTTGCTTTAAAGTGGATGATAAATTAGTTTTTGAAAGCGACTTTTGTTGGTTTAAAAAGAGAGAATTACACAGATTGTCCTTTAGTTTTACCCAAAATTGCATCCTATGTCCTTTTTTCGAATTTTTGACTCCTTATGTACTTTGTTTTATACACTTGTTACACCGTTTGTCCTTTAAGCCAAACCCCGTTAAAAAAAGTCTGTTAAGTCGATCACGTGCCCCTCATGTGAGGGGCAATCCTGTCTTTTCACCCTCAAAAGGACAATCTGTGCAATTTCATGTATAACTAAAGGACAATCTGTGTAATTCTCTATAATAATAATAATAATAATAATAATAATAATAGGAAAATTAATGAAAATAAATGTTTTCTGAACCAAAAACTTTTATTTAGGTTCATGATCCTTAAAAATAATTTTCCAGAAAATTTGGGATTTAAATCATTAAAAATGAATTTTTAATCAATTATTTATGATTAAAATTATTTAAATTAATAAAAGTATGAAAATAATTTATTTTCCAGAAAATTTTTATGTGATAATTTTATTTATGGTTTCAAGATGTTACTCCTAAATTTTTATAACTTTTGGGCAAAAGATGGATTTATTATAAATATTTTAAGATATCAAGTATTTATACATAAATATTATATATAAACAAACTAAAAAAAATATATAAAAATGATCAAACCCGCCCCAAAGGGGGTTCGAACCTGTGTCCTCTCAGGAGTAACACAACCCTGTGACCACTACTCCACAACTATATTTGTGTTTCTATTTGAAAGATTAAATATTTATCTAAAAAGCTAGTTTCATCTTATTCCCCAAATATAACATAAACCCTAACCCTAATCCCCAAATCCAATAACCCGATTAAGGCTCGATAAACGTCCTGTAATAGAGGGGTTTTAATCTATGAAGGCCGAAATACATGATGCAAATAACAATTTGAACTTACAACTCGTTTTGGACTCGAAAATGATAATGCAAAAGCCGAAACTTGTAGGTTCGATTAGAGGCCTTTCTGTTCGTTCAATACGTGATTTTTTTTGTGGGTTTGTGATGTGTAACAGGGAAACGATTGTTCGAAGTACCAGATTATATAGTTGTTAAGTGAAACATGGTCACGAATTAAACCCATCTCGACGGTTACACCATGAGTCTTAAAGATCGATTTTATAGCATAATTAACCGGTTTTAATGCACCATAAAGGCCACGAAATAATTAAGAGTGATGGAGAAACGGACTAGTAGCATTAAACCGGGTTAGATGATTATAATAAGCGAGATTGGGTTTGCCGGATTTTAATTCCAGTGACCGGAATTCGGTCGGAAATCAGGAAGGAGGGAAGGAAAGAAAACACGTTTTTTTTTAACTTTGACATCTTGGCAAGAATGGTCCCTCTAGTTTATACTTGATATATTATGCACAGATTGTCCTTTTGAGGGTGAAAAGACAGGATTGCCCCTCACATGAGGGGCACATGACCAACTTAACTGAGTTATTTAACTGGGTTTGGCTTAAAGGACATAGGATGTAACAACTGTATAAAACAAAGGACATAAGGAGTCAAAAATTCGAAAAAAGGACATAGGATGCAATTTTGGGTAAAACTAAAGGACAATCAATCTATGTAATTCTCTCGTTTAAAAATAAGAGAGTTAATAACAATTTGATTCCTTGTGGTTTGATCCAAAATGTTGGTTGAGTTTCTAATTCTAGAAATTGATCCTTTGAGTTCCTATTGTTCCTAATTTTTGTCAATCAAGTCCCTCCCTCCAAACAAACGTTAGGAAAGCATTACAATGTGGTGAAATGACTATATTATCCTCAGCTTCCCCATCCATCTTGTAACACCTCGATTTAAGCCCCCCGCGTTGCTGCGGAGGAGATAAAACCATGCCAAATAGCATTAATGGCACATTGCTGCTAGCGACCAACAACACTGGAAAAACTCATAAGGAAAAAAATTGAAAAAAAATAAAACTGACAGATGTTGCCATGTTTTCCACTTCAACTTGCTCGATGATATCTTTAAAAAAGTTTATGCTACTATCATTCGTTTGAAAAAGTATCATCACCGAAGTTGTCAGGCACTCAGTATATCCCAAGATCATCATTTGAAAATTAATACAAGTCATAGGACATGTTGAAGGTTTGAGTGAAATGATGGAGTAGAGTTTTTTATTTTGTTTGGAGTGGAGGAAATGGTTTGTTTTGGTTTTTATATATAGGTTTTAAAATAAATAATTGAAATAAAAAAACAAATTTTAAAGATAACCGTTGACATCGTTTTGACGATTGCCAACGGTCAAAAAAAAGCATGGGATTCGACAATTTTTACACGGTTACTTCTTGTCGAGATGGTTATCATTTGTCCGTTGTCGGGAGTTGGTGGCGGTGTTACCACACGACAACCGTAGCCGAGAAGCCCTACCCACGAAGTTCCCCGCCCCCTTAGCTTCGATCCACATCAAGTTCTCGAGTTGTAATTACTGTTCATATTAATAAAATATTAGAGGCATGCGACAGTTGTCACATCCCGAGATTTGATGTTGAAGATCCTCAGGGATTAAGGCTTTCCCCGTAATATCCTGTGTCAACTTTACTTCATGCTTGTTTTAGTCAGAAATTAATTACCAAAGCAATTTAATGATCATACTTAGTTGTGAGTAGGGATGAGCAAATGCGGTACCGAATCAATTTCGGTACCACTATCGGTACCCACTTTTTTGGTTTTTCGGTACCGATAGTACCGGTTTGGTACGGTACCGGTATTTATCGATTTTTACATTCAAATATCGGTACCGTACCGGTTGTTTTCGGTACGGTACCCATTTTTGGGGAATTTCAGTACCGTTATTTCCGATACCGGACCGTACCATGCTCATCCTAGTTGTGAGGTAGTATGTTTTTCGGTATATTGTGATGTAAATATGACGTAAAGCAGCAAACAACTTGAGATATTACGAGAAAAACCGGTGATCTCTAGGGTTCGGTTGAAAGAAAGCCACTGATGCTAAGGTCGTCCGTTGTGGAGGCGCGAGCGAACGGAGTTTTAGCACCGGTGGTCACCCCTAGCCACAACAGCCTGACGCGAACCCGGCGCGAGCGAGCACAAGCGATGGTGGTCGCGTGGGTTAACGGGAGAAAGTGTCCTTTGGTTGCGCCGATGCTCACCTCTAGCCACAACGGGGTCAAGTGATCGGGTTACTTAAGAGTCAAGTTGATGGCTCGCATCCGGTCGTTCACGCCTCCACAACGGACATCCTAATGGGCCTAAGACGTTTTGACTATTAAATGCACAAAATTAAAAAAAAAATCGATATTCATCTCTTCATTATCACGAGTTACATCACAAGATATAATTTGAAGATAATCGTAGGTTTTGTAGACCCATCAATTTCATAATTATAAGTCAAATTGTGTTTTGGAAAGAAGACAAAAAGCTAAGAGATTTGTTTCAATTTAATATTAAGTTTTTTTTTTGTAATTAGTATAATTGTAATGTAATTGTGGTTTGTTACTCCTAACCTTGCTATATATTTAAATGTTGTCGTCATTTGATTGATGTTGATTTGGTCGGTTGCAAGATAATCTTGAATGAGATTGAGATCTCATTTGTTCTGTGGCACCCTGTTCACACACATACTCATATCCCTGTTCTCACACAAGGTTTAACATGTAAATAGCCCGTAAGATTTTAGAGAATTATATTAAAATGCTTAAAAATGGGTAAACATATATTTTAATTTAACTAATACACAAATTATATGAGCTAACATGTAATTATTATTCACAAATCATGAATAGTAACTTTAAGGATTATAATTTATCATCTCTTCTTCAACTTATAAGTTCACATGCTATACTATGGATAATATACAATTTCACTCTTTATACTATGTATAATACACAATTTTGCTCATTATCCTATAAATAATATACATATTTAGCTCCTCTATTTTTTACAATATTTTATTTATTGTTTGATTTTATCTTTTTAATAGTTTTTCCAAAAAAAAAACTATAGATATACAATTATGTTCGAAAAATTTTCTCAACATGAAATATTTTTTTCTAGAAAAAAAAGAAGTTGTATTTATAGGTTAGATTGTAGATATACATGTATAAATTCTCGTCGCTTCGCGTGGAACAACTAACAATGTTTAAGTTTTTTCTCAAGATTCCTTTAAAGATAGAGAGAATCGCATGGTTGGTCCCTGTGCTTTCTAAATTTTGCACTCTTGCTCCTAGTGGTTCACTAGTTACACCGTTGGTCCTTGAGTTTAGCAAAATTGCACTCGTGTGGTCCTTATTCCTAACTGTCGTTAATTTTCTTCGTTAAAAACAAGTAAATTACATGTTTGCCCTTAGTTAAAAACAAGTAAATTACACTCTTCTCTGCTGCTTAGTTAACAAGACCTGAAGACCCTATCGTTAGTCACCGTCACTGAAACCACTACTTTCATCTACCACCACCGCCGCCGCCACTGTCACCGCCTCCGGCGATGACATCACTTTTCTCCTTCACATTCATCCCAAGCAACCCCATAAACAAAACCCTAACCCGACAAACAACAACAACAAAACCCCACACAAAACCAATTGAATTCGTCCTTCAATACAACCGTAAACCCCAACTCTCCGGCAAAACCACCACCATCGCCAACGTCGGCCTTTCCTTAGCCAGATTAGGTTTCTCCGTCGTCGCAATCGACGCTGACGTAGGCTTACGAGAGAGAAAGAGAGAGAGAGGAGGAGGGAGGGAGAGGGAGAGAGCTGAGAAAGAGGGAAGTGGTGGAAGACAACCGGCCACCACCACCTGCAACAGGCAAACAACACCCCACCCCCTTCACCCAACAATATTATAGAGGGAGGGGGACTGCAGAAAGAAACGGAATGGAGAGAAAAGAGATGACAACGACGACGATCTGGTTTTCGATTAGAGTTCCTGTTCTGATTTATAGACTTCAGGTGTAGAAGGTGACTAGGGTTTCGAGCATGTCAGGTAGATATGGCCGTCTCTTTCTTCCACTGAACCACCACCACCACCGTTCACCCTCTCACCACCGTTCACCATCATCGGACTTTAACCCCACTTCCGTCAAACCCTCAACGGCCTTTAACCCCACCTCCAACCCCTTTCTCCCTGAAACCCTAACCGGCAATTACTCCCACCTTCGTCTCCTCTCTCCCTGAAACCATCATCGGCTGTTAACCCAACCTCCAACCCTTCTCCCCCTGGGACCCTCGTGGCCATTAACCCTCACATGCACCCAGACCCTCGAAGCCTTGCCCCCTGTAATGACTATTTTTTTTGGATTCCTTTCAGATCGGGTTTTGGTGATGGTTGTGGTAGAGGAAGAAGAAGGGTGGTTGTGGTTTGGGGAGATGGTGGTGGCTTAAGAAACAAGAAGGTGGAGGTGCAGGGGTGATGGTGTAAGGAAGAAAAAGGGTGGGGTTTTATATTGGGTTCACACATAAAAAGACTATAATACCCCCACGTGGGAAGCACGTGGGTGGACTTAACCAAAAAAGTTAACTGTCGTTAGTCATGGTGATCAATCGAGTGCAATTTTGCTAAACTCAAGGACCAACAGTGTAATTAGTGAACCACTAAGAGCAATAGTGCAAAATTTAGAAAGCACAGGGACCAACCATGCGATTCTCTCAAGATATTTGTTAAAAATAAAGTTATATGCAAACTAAATTTTTTTTTTGGTATCATAAACGAATGTCGCACTGCTTTGACAAATTAAATTGTAAATATGCATGTCTAAAATTTCCGATATGGTCACGTGGGGCAAGTCGAAATAATTTCGTATATGTTGCAGATTTTCAGCTAATCAACTCTCCTGATATGTAAAAGACATCTTTTAAAGAGCATTTAATCATCTTTTAAAGTCTTTTAAAATATCAAATAGTAATATGGCACATGTTAGTCTAGACGTCTAATCTAGTAATCACTTTATATGTTATAAGGATATACTAGACCTTTTGTAATTAGACGTAGAGTAAAGATCAAATACATATAGTTTTTTTGTAAGAACTGTGAGAATCAAAGGGGGTAAAAAAAATTTATTTTTTTTTTTAGAATTTTTTTTTCCCATGTGCTTAAACATTCTTTCTAGATGAATAATACAAAAAAAAATTAAAAAAAAAAAATTTTTTTTAGTGTAATTACGTCATTAAGGTAAATACATTAGTTTACACTAGAGTAATTATGTAATTACTCTACACGCAATTACTCTACACCAAATTTATTTTTTTTATTTTTTTTTTTAGTTTTCAATACTATAATACATGTTTAACAATATGGGGAAAAAAAATTTAAAAAAAAAATATTAAAAAAAAATACCCTCCTTTGATTCTCACAGTTCTTACCAAAAAAGCTATTTGTACCGGATCTTTCCTCATTAGACGTATTCTTTAATGAGTAAATTACAAAAAAAAAAAAAAAAGACTATTTTCTAGGTTTGCCATAACTATATACTCATATTAGACCGTGTGTAGTCGAGCGTGATTTGAGACGTTTTTTCGATTTTCACGCCCCACACACCGTTACGGTTGGGAGCTATGTGTTCAAAGTTGGGGCGGGCGTTATGTTTATGGCGCCAGACAACATTTGTAATCCTCCAATCAACGTTTGACAGGGGAGGGGAAAGGAAGAAAGCAGAGCATAAGATGGTTGATGATGATGAAGAGGTACATTCAGTTTTTTTTTGTTTTAAATAGCGCCCCACATTTTTTTCCCCACTACACCCTATTTTGAATTCAAGCCCTATACTGACTCAGCTGTCACGTAGACCAATCAGGAAGGGGGGCCTTAAATTTTTCACCCCTAACTACACATGATCTTAGAAAATATCGCATATAGTTGTGGCATGTGTAACCCCAAGGTCACTTACCTACCTTATACGCGACCAACACTCATGTAGTCATGTATATAACACCCTTTCACTCGCGCGGCTGTGCGGGTTCACAAGAACCGTACAACGCAGATAATTGATATCTACATGACCTTGGTTCATTGTATTGTCCATTTTGATCGCGTAACTATTTGGGAAATGGGAATGACAACCTGATGCTTTAGTAGGCCAAACATTGCGTATCACAAAATAATTCCTACATTTGCTATATAATCTATCCATTTAAATTGATATATATAGAGATAAAAATAAATTAAAAGCACATCAAGAGAGAATATGATGCCTTGGATTTGCTATATAATCCATCCATTACTCATTTAATCAGTAACGATGTTTTATAAGATCAACCCATCATCGGTTCGTGACTTGTCTACAATCCATCCACAATTCGTCAAGCCGTGTAACTCACTTAGATAAATAAGTTATGTGGTTTGTATTAGTGTAGCACATTATTAAGAACATCCGTGGATGATTTTGTCATAGTTGAATACATAGACCGTGTTCACATTTACCAATCCAAACCCATAAAAGTTACACAATTGTTCATATCCATCAATCCAAACCCATCAAAGTAACACAATTGTCATATTCATCAATCCAAACCCATACGTAGACCGTATTGAATTAACCTAGACATCATAATATAACTATGTATATTCCAACCATTTTTATATATTTAGTTTACGACATAGATGAGTAAGATAATTTTTTTATAGTTAATCCTCATTACGACTTGTTAGTGTATATGGAAGCAAGAAATGAGGCAATTTTTTCTTCCAAATCGGTCATCGTATCCATAACGGTAGAGGAAATAAACTCTTTGAATAATCTTTAGATTAAGAATATGCCCACTTTTAATAATGTGTCCGGGAAAAATTGGTGTAATTTCCTCTTGTAGACGACTTTTGTTGGTGGTTTGCTACAACAACAACAACCGAACCCAGGAAATCCCACGAATAGCGACGCTATTAGTAGGGTCTGGGGAGGGTGCGATGTAGGCACACCTTACCCCCATCGTTAGAGATAGATAGGCTGTTTCCAGAGAGACCCCCAGCTCGATGACAAACACACACTATAGATAATTAAGTAGACAAACACCAAGCATTAAAAAATAGTGAATGAATGGCATAGAAGACTAAATACATAAATAACCTCATGCAATAGAAACTATACATAAACGCACAAAGACCATCCGTAAAAGGAGGTACTCTTCTCCTAAAAAGGGACACTTCTCCTAAAAATCCTTTACTTTGATCCTACGCCTCCACGAATTCCTATCTTGGACCATATCCCCAGAGAGGTGCAATTCTAACAAATCTCTCTCTCTCTCTAAATATATACCACTACTTTCTCTCTCTAAAAACCACATTACATTTCCTCTCTAGATAAGATATTTTGAACAAGAGAGAGAGAAAAAAAAAGAGTTTGTTTTTGTTTTGGTTTGGTTTTGTACTTTTGATTTGATTTGATTTGAATTTTTTTTTTTTTTTTTGTGTTGATTCAAGCAAGGTATGAAATTAGCTAAGTATGGAGGTAGATGATGTTGAGATTCACACACAAGTTTCTAAATTCCAAAGGGTTTCTTCCAACGGTAGTACTACAACTACTGATAATTCTTCAAACCCTACAATTAGAGCTAATTTAGAGCTACATAACCCTGTAGAAGATGTTGCTGCTGGTGGAGTTGGTGTTGCAAGACTTTGTGGATGGCCCTCATCTCGAATCGTTAGGGTTTCGAGGGCATCCGGTGGAAAAGATCGACACAGTAAAGTGTTGACATCTAAAGGACTTAGAGACAGACGCGTACGATTGTCGGTGAACACAGCTATCCAGTTTTACGATCTGCAAGATCGGTTAGGTTACGATCAGCCTAGTAAGGCTGTCGAGTGGTTGCTGAAGGCGGCTGCGAGTTCGATAGACGAGCTTCCGTCGCTCGATCCGCCTTTTTTTGGCGCAATATCTGTCGAGAAGAAACCAGAGAGTAATGTTTCTAAGTCTCCGACGTGCAGTAGCACGTCGGAGACTAGTAAAGGTTCCGGTCTCTCGTTGTCTCGATCTGAAAACCGAAACAAAGCGAGAGACCGGGCTAGAGAAATGGCTGCAAATAAGAAGGATAAAGAGAAAAAAAGTGATTCTACAAGGGTTATGGTGTTGAATCAGGTTAATAATTTTCCAGAAAGCTCATCCTTCACAGATCTTTTAACTGGTGGGATTAACACCACCAGATCTCCTATTAATTATTTCTTCAACCACTCTACACAACCATCTCCTCAATTAATCCAAGTATCACAATTCAACAATAATAATAATAATAATAACAACAACAACAATAATAATAATAACTATCAGCAGTCACAACATCATTTCTCCTTCCTCCAAGACAGCTATGTACCGGCGGTGACAACAGGTGGAGAAAGTTACAACTTAAATTTTGCAATGACGTCATCAGCAGCAGCAGCAATAGGTGGTGGTGTGGTTAATGTTCCAGGTGGTTTCAGTAGGGGGACCCTTCAGTCCAATTTGCAGTCGTCTCTTATGCCACATCAACACCACCTTCAGCGGTTCCAGTCGGACGGATCAACGGCCGCAAATCTTCCGTTTTTTCATCGTTCCAAACTCAGCCGTCGATCATTACCAAGGAGCCGGTGGTTACTATGGAGGAGATGGCGGTGGACGGCGGTCAGATCATCACAAGGAAAAATCAAACAACTGAGGGAGTTACCTGAATCTCTAGTAAGTTTCCTTACAAAATATTCCATTTCTTGTTATAATAATATATATACTTATAAGAAGAATAATAATAATATATGTGTATGTGTATTTATTTTTACATTTGCATTAATTAAACTTGCATTTAGATATGGAACTCTTTAGGCTTTTTCTAACCCTAACAAGTTACAATGACATTTTTAGGTATAATCTTCATTTCCAAAAATTGCAACCAAAAAATACATATCTTGACTGCTACTTGGGTCAATTTGGTTCATTAAACTAGTTGGGATATCTATATGTCCTAAATGTGAAGAGCCTATTACTCTATTAGGGCAAATCAAGTTTTTTGGACAATAGTAACAAAAATATATTATAATAATGATAGTTACATCTCCATAAATGTTGTTTAGCATTTTAGCCCAAAGTTTCTTGTTTTTTAACCCAAAGATTAACCCCTTTGTTTTAAAATTAGCATTTTAATTAACAATAATATTATATCTGAGAAGATTCTGGTAGTACAACTCTTTTAAGGAGCTTGTGAAACCATAAATTTCCAGTTTTGACATTTGCTAATATGTTATCAAAGCAAAAACTTTTTATAAATTTTTAATAGAAAATTATCAGCTTTTTAAACCAAAGGTGATTTTAACTATCTTTCTTAAGAGCAAGTACATTTTTGTTGCACATCTAAAGTCCAAATAAGAAACAAGACACTTGAAAGTCAAGCCTAAACTCCCTTTTGGCATAAAGGGTAAATCCACAAAATACATTTTAATAATACACTAGATCCTATTGTATTGTATAGTAAATAAACATCACAATTAAGTTATATGTGTTCTTAAAGATTAAAAAAAAAATTAATATAGTGTAACTAATAAACACAGTTTCTCTTTCTATGTGACAATTCATATATCTTGATTATGTTGAACACATGCATGGATTAGTGTGACTATTGTTAATTAATAAAAAGTTAATATGATGATAAAGATAACATAAAATAGGTGTTTGTTTATTAGGGTTGATAGATTTATAGTTTGGTTTCCTTTGTATCAAGCATGTCTTATAAAAAGACAGGTGTTAACCTTTCACTTTATTCTTCATAATCAACATCAACCCACTTCAATTAAAAATCCGACAGATTCCTTAAATTTAAGTCCTTTTAATATTTTTTTATAATATTATTTTAATTGGCCAATGGCATTATGTTTCACTGAAACCGAAATTTATTGTTGTTGCCGGGCTAGGCCGATTTCGAGCAGTGGGAAGGGCACGCACCTCACCATTTTGCTTTAGGGTTTTTTTTTTTTATTTTTTATAATTTGGGTGGGACCCATAGGGTTTGGCTTAAGATTAAATCAATGTATGTACGGGAGCTTTCTGATTGGTGGAAAATACATGGTAGTTTATAGGTAATCCCCCACTTGGTTACTCATCAATGACTCATTTTTTTAAATAAAAACTCTATCAATGACCCATTTTTTTAATATAAACTCTTTATCAATGACTCAATAATGTGTTTTTTCTAAAAGATATGAGAATGAATGGATATTGAGGTATTTATTGGTTTTAAAAAGCGTAAAGCGTACAAAAGTGATGAGGTCTAAAACCGAGGCGCAAAACGTAAAAGCGGTGGGCTTTTCGTACGCGAGGCGCAAGACAATTATATAATTTTTTTATATATGCTATAGGTTTTTAGAATTATTTACTCAAAATATAGATACAAATAAGGTATATATATGATTTAACTAAAATGTACAACCTTTTTAGCTACACGTATAACAATTTTAAGCACAAAAACATCATGTGTACAAAAAGCGCGCTTTTCTCGCTTTTTTTTCTTGCGCTTTTAGTGCGCTTTTTGCGCTTTTTGTACACTGCTCGCCTAGGGTTACATAAGGCGCACAGATTTGCGCCTAGGTGCGCTTTGCGCTTAAGCACGCCTCAAGCGCGCTTTTTAAAACATAGGGTATGGTTTTTTGAGCTTTTATTATTTGAAGTTGTCACTTTTATTATATTCTTAGTTAAAGGATAATAAGCAAACTGGGTTATTTTTTTAACGTCCAACGAAAGCCCGGTCACATGGGTAAACTCAATGGCAAAAAGCCACCCAGGCCCGCGAACGCAGACGGCGCTGGTGACCTGGCCCGTCAGGCCGCCACCATTACAAAGGAAACCCACCACCCGAAGGCCCACTATGGTAAAATCTCTGGCTCTACCTAGAATAAATTTACTGTAGGTGAGACTCCAACCCACAACCTCCATACAGCAAATCCTATAAAATGATAAGACCATATTCTATGGTACAGGGAAACGAAGACAAGAGCTTGAGGCCATTTGGTCTCAAGTTCAAATCCGATCCAAAGGGGTTTTACTGCAGTGGGCCTTTGGGCGGCATGTTTTTCCCCAATTGGTGGCTTGGTGGACTTGGACTGCCCAGTAGGCAGCCATTTGTCAAGTACTAACCCACTGACAGTTCAGGTGTATTTAGTTGGTCGTTAAAAAAATAATAATAAGCACTAAAGTTTCCCTATTTATGGAGAATCGTAACATCAATTCCCATGTTAAGAATTCTTTGATAAGTATTTAATGATGGTGCGGGTTCCCATCTTCATGTTTCTAGGTCCCTTGTAGTGTTTTTTTTTTTTTTTTGAACGGCAAATTTCTACTCCTTATGGGATTTGAACCCATGATCTCCCTTTTAGGTGTTCCTAGAAGCTTTGCTTCTACCATTTGGCCACCAACCCCGATATGTTTGTAGTTGCCAAGAATCGAACCCAAGCATCTGACCGGTTCGCGTTTTAAATCACAAGCCTAGACCATCTGGTCTAGACCCTGAGAACAGATCCCTTGTACTGTTAGATTGGGTTTTGTTTTGTATTCTACTAGGTTATTTCCATGTGTGTACACGAGTATAATAAATAAAATTTATATAAAGTTTAAATATATAAGTAATTGGAATTACATATCAATGTAAATAATTGAAAATTTTCATATATAATAAATTCCTAAAACATCCAAAGAATTCATAAATTTAGTATTTTTTTATACAACATAGGTTGTTTTATTTATAACACTGCTATCTATAGCTAATATTAATAATTTAACATCAGCTCTGCTTTTTTACTCTTCATAGAGTGACGTACAATTGGCCATGTGCGAAATCTGTGTATTTTAAATACAAACCAACTTCAGATAGTGATTATCTTTAACTTTTGTTTATCTTCATCGTGAATCATACACACATACAAAAACATTCTGAATATGTAAACAACAAATTATTGTTTTTTAGTTACAAGTTGTTACAGCAATAAAAATTTCTAGGATATATCAAATTACGAATTCATAGGTTGTCTAAAAATTGAATATATGGATAATTTGTCAAAAGAAAATTGAATATGGATAATTTGTCCAAAAATACTTGAAGTTCGGTAAAAAAAAAGGTAACAAAAAAGAATTGAAAATTAAAAGAAAAGAGTTTTTTTTTACCTAGATGTAAACAAAGAGTTAGTTAAGCTGTTAAAATGGATGACTCAATATGAAGCGATCATATGTCCTTAAGTTCTTTTTAGTGGTGGTTGAAGAAGAAGATGAAGATGAGAAGTGATTTGAAATGTTTTTCAAAATTAAGAGTGATTAGTTCAGAATGTTAGATAGTAGAAACACGACTATATTAAAAAACGTCATCTCATAACTCTCCAAACCTCAACCCTCGGGTAGTTATCATTGTGTATGTTTCAGTATTGGTTACGGGCTTCTTCAATCAATTCATCTTCGTTTAAACCCAGATTGTCGTTCATCTCATTTACGAAGAATTGCTAAAATATTGCGCACTTCGACTTTAAAGATACAAACTTTCCATATATCGCGTCCGTTGAACGATTGTTTTCACCCATTTGTTCATTGAATCTTGTGACAACCACTTTCCAAAAACTTTGCGTTCAATCGGGTCCTTGCTCTTGAATAGCAATATAGCTATTCACCAAGGCGAGTTCATCCTCCAAGTTCCAGATTGGTTTCGCATACGGTTTAGTGGGGGCGGGATTGGATTTGGATTTGGATTTGGGTTTTGGTTTGCCATTTGTGATCAACTTGAAGATGGAAAATTAATAATATTTTGATCAACGGTTTAGTGGGGAGGGATCGGATTTGGATTTGGTTTTATATTAAATTAACGGTCAAAAAATTGTTACCGTTTTATATTAAATTCATTCAAACGGTCAAAAAAGTAATAAAATAAATACTAAAAATCGACCGTTGCAATTATTATTAATGGTTACCAGCCCGTTAACTAGAACCAGCAAACGGTTCACGGGACCCCTACCAGCACGGGTGACAGCGGTGTTACCGTGCTGGTAGTGGGGTACCCGTGCCCAGTTCTGATAGCGCCCCGTCCCCCTTAATATAGATAGATTTTATATTTTGCCATATGTTATCTTGTTATAAGTCATGGTGCTTGTTTTGGCTCTTTATAATATGGCAGTTCTAGAAAAGGTATTTCATGATTAGGTTTTTAGTAATGACTTTTAGTTGGACTTTTCTTCTCCTTTATTTCATTGTTTGGACTTTTCTTCTGCTTTGTTTAATTGTTTGGACTTTTTTTTTCTTTTTTTTGTAGGGCTTTCTTTATATGCTTATATTAATTGGGTAGAATTTATGTAGTATAACAGCTCAGATGACAGATTCTAGTTGGGTAAAGTGTGAAAACTCAGTAGGGTTCGATCCCGGCCTCTATACCTCCCTCTGGAGTGAAAACTGGGATCCTTTCGAATCACACTAGCCATCACTGAATCCTATTTGGAAGCACATTTGGTGTAGGCGAGCCGTATCGAACCCGGGTCTTGTAGGTTCTCAAGTGTGTGTGTTGCCACTTAAACTACCCCTCCAAACGCTAAATGGAAACTTTCTTAAGAGTTAAAATAACACTCTAGAACAGGTTAATAGTAACAGGTTTTGTCCGATTGACTTGCTTAATAAAACATTTTATGTCGGCTGACCCAAAACTTAATTATTATCATGTTGTATTATGGAACGTGTTAGGAATTGCTACCCCTAATTACACAAGTGTGCTTTTCATTTATTTGGCTGTAGGATTTTGGGAGATTCAGTAAATGTTGGTAGGAAGTACAATATGTCAGGTCGGGTATCGGTGGTGGGTACCCCCTACCCGCGCGACAACACCGTTGCCGCCTCGTCGGGTAGCGGGTTGTGGGTGGTGTCCGCGGTTGCTAGTACCCGAAGTGTATGTGTGTGGGTATGAGAGATATATAGAGAGAGTAGTGTGTGACTTTGTGTAGAGAGAGAGTGGTGTAAAAGGGTAGGGCCCATGATTTATGGTAGTGTTGTCACCAATTAAGGTGTTTTGGGGTTAGTTTATGGTAAAATTGAGCTTACAATGCATGATTAGTGAAACTTAGGGCAGTTTGGGGTTGCACACCGTCCCCCCTTAGCTCTTAGAGAAAGCTTGCATTGTAGAACAAATATCAACGAGCTTAATGCACCTTGGGTATGTTTGGTATGGAGCTTTTAGGAAAAGCTCCTACTCAATAAGAAGCCTTGTTTGGTTATGAGAAAAAGCTCCATATTAGAATGCTCCTACTACTAGCGTTTAAAAAAAAAACTAAAAGCTTTTAGTATTTAAAATTACTTAAATAACCTTCCAACATAATATTGTATTTCTGGATTACTACTAATTATGCCCATTTAGTCATTTTATACATTTTATTAAAAGCTTCAGCTACTCTGCCAAACACCTAAATATATCTAAAAAGCTACCGCTATCAGCTTCCGGCTAGTTTTGACAAACATACCCTAAAAGTTGTTTTTACTCAAGGAGTCAGAATATGATAACTAAAAGTTGTTTTGCTATGTGATCTCAAACATACAATTGTCTACAATCCTTTGGTCTAAGGTGATGATAGGTTTAGAAAATGGTGATTAAAGGTGGGTAGGGTTTTGGAATTGGTGGTTGGCAACAATCAACTTGGTTTTACCATGATAAAATAATCAACAAAAGCATCTACATATACAACAGTTAAATGCACCTCTTTTACTTTTGTCAGTTATGTTGTTGCCATGCAATTGTGTAATACATTGCAGCATACTGTTTTATTTAGTAGCTTTTTTAGGAAGACAAAAAACAATTAACAAAAACGTTACAAAACATACATACAAGCTATGCATCAAAAGTTAAACATACACAGAGTTCAATCAAAATGTTGGTTTTTGACCTTTTTTTATCCGCGAAACTGTGTTCGCCTTTGTCCCTCAATTATCTTACCTGGAGATATCCTTGTGTTTTTTAATACCTTGTCATATTGT
Source organism: Ambrosia x helenae (assembly GCA_030844895.1). NCBI lineage: Eukaryota > Viridiplantae > Streptophyta > Magnoliopsida > Asterales > Asteraceae > Ambrosia > Ambrosia x helenae. Next base: position 23,480 of record JAUTDX010002361.1, on the reverse strand, counting down.
GACAAAATGATTGCTTGTGCTGACTTCTTATGTGCGATCGACCACTACAAAAAAATATTATTAGTAACTGATAGATCAGTCCTAGATATTACTTATTTGAGACTGATATCAGTCTCAGATAATTTAGTCTCTAATGTCACTTTTCTTGTAGTGGACTCGACCATAGCCTTCGGGAAATCCAATAACTGCACCACAGATTTAGTTACCAGTTAACCTTTCAAATTAATCTCTAATTTTTTAAAGAATTCCTGTGTTGGTACTGCCCTACTCATTTGACACATAAAACTGAAGATTTATTGTAGCATATAGTTTATCAGTTTTTGTATAAATTATTGAATTTTGTTGTTATTTTACAGGTAATGAAGATGGAGAAATCAGATTTCAGGGTGTTAAAATGTGAAAACTTTCTATCATGGCAAATTATGATTGTGTAGGTGATGGTAAGTTATTTTGCAGTTGCATTGTATTTGGCAATGATTGTTCTGGAGGAAGGCAGACATTTTTCTTCCTTTACTTTGTATTTTGAAACTTTTAATTGCCTGCAATGCAATGGTTTGTTTGTGTGTTGTGAGATTCTTTTTCTCAGTTTCTGCTTTTCACATATTTTTTCATTAAAATGGCGTTCAGTCCAATTTCTAAACTGAATTACAACACTACATAAAAAAAGTCACTGGGAGAATTGGTGTGTCATGGAGGAAAAAAAGACATTTTTTGACGCACATTATATGTCAAGAAAGGGGTCTGATGACACAAAAAAAGAGTGTCAATGATGACGGTGTTATAAATTTAATATGACACTTTTTTGCGTATCATCTGTTTATGACACGCGCTTATGACAATCTTTTTTAACACGCTTTTATGACACTTTTTTGCGTATCATCTGTTTACGACACACTATGCGTGTCATCTTTTTTGACTAAAAAATAAAAAAATATATAAAATTACTGATTTATTCTGAATTCATATATGTGTGTGTGTGTGTGTATATATTTCAGTGTGGGTACTAAACTTACTAAAAAAATAAAAACTGTTTCAGTGAAGTAAATCGGTAAAGTGATATGGCAGTGTAGGATTAGTAGAAATTAGTGAAGTGAAATTTTTTTCAGTGGAGTGCCCCTCCCCCCCTTAAAACTGCTATGAGTTCGCAAAATGGTGAGCAAAATTAACCGCCATAACCAATAACCGAACCATAACCGACATAACCGAACCGATTTTAACCGATAACCGACATAACCAATGGTTATGGTTATGAAATTTCTTTAACCGACTGAGCGGTTATGGTCATGGTTATGAAACTTTGGTTAACCGATATAACCAAAACCGAACCGAACTTCTAATTTTAATTCTTGTAATAGGTTTATGTTTTACACTAACCATGTAGAGTTTTCTACTAAGATAAAACTATGCTAGTAACAAAACGATTTCGATGTAGATGACCTTTATTTTAATAAAGAATTAAACTTAAGCTTAGGTAAGTTTTTTTATTGTCTAGAAATATCTTATTAACAAGGATCCCCCATTGGTAGTTTAACAAAAAAAATGTAATCTTATTAGTCTTATAAAAAAAAGCTTAAGCTAACTCCACCATCGTAAGTTCCATTTTTTATTTTGTAGACCCACACGGTTTTAATTTTAAACTTTAGTCGAAAGTTAGTTTTATTGAAGTTTATGGTTAATAACCGAAATAACCATAATCGAATTCATAACCGATTAACCATAACCGAAGTTTGGTTATGGTTATGGTTAAGGATATCCATAACCGAAATAGCGGTTATGGTTATGGTTAATGGTAAAAACCGAACCAAACCGACCCATGCACACCCCTACGCAAAAACATCAAATCAAAACAATATGCGGGTAACAAAACAACTCATCAAAGAGCCGCTATAGTTTTTTAAAAGCATGATTTGTGTTAAGTTACTAGTTTTTAAATTTTAAGCTATTTTTTTCATTACTCTCATTAGTGTAAATTTATTAGTTTTTAAAAATTTAAGCATGATTTGGAAGAGATTAGATATTATATCTTATAAAATGATACAACATTAAGAAACTACTATGAAAACCAAAGAAAAATGTATAAAATAGAAAAAAAATTATAACTTTATTTTCTTATAATGCTATATTTAACTAGATGGTTAGCATAATAGCATAGGCCGCGCGTTGCAGCAGCGATGCCTAAGTTGTTTATAGGTGGCAGCACGTCATGTGATGCTTAAACCGTACGTCATGTGATGCTTAAACCGTATGAAAATATACAATAACTCAATTTTATACCACCGAATTAAAACATTTTATGTTTGAGCCAACTCGTTTTTTTCCAAACACGGTTTGAAAAAGTTGAAGGGTAACAATGAAAGAATATGGTCACCGGCCATGTTCTTTAAGATATACAATATAATTATGGTTAAGTTTGGGGGATAGAACGAGTTATATGTCAAAAGTTTGAGGGTTAAATAAAAGTTAGAAAGTAAAAAGGTCATCTTTGTTAAGTTAAAAGGTGGAGGGTCAATTCTGTCAAGCTAGAAAGTTGGGTGGAGGAGGGTGTTGGAGGTGGATGGTAGAAGCGTCGAAGATAAAGTGCATTAGCACTGGAACGTGAAAACATAATGAAATTGGATACTAAAAGTAGGTTTATTAATTTCATATAGTTATACATTTACCTTACATATATTATTTATTTTTTATTTGGGTAAAATAAATAAAAATAAAAAAATTATAAAAATTAAAAACCCTAATAAACTATCAACACAAATGAACATAAACGAACACGTTATCGACCGTTCACGAACATAAACGAACACGTTATCAAACATTCACGAACATAAACGAACAAACCCAACCTTTGTTCATGTTTGTTCGTTTAACTAAATGCACGAAGTTTTTTGTCCGTGTTGTTCATTTATTAAATGAAGGAACACAAACGAACTTTCCGCCGAACGGTTTATGAACTATTCACTGAAAGTTCAGTTCGTTTGCAGCCCTAATCACGTCACCTCTTTACCACCCTCCTCCCCATTAAGCACATCCCTATAAGCCAAAAATGCGTTAAAAACATGCATTGGGAATTTGGGATGCAATTTGGACTTTTTAGTTTTGAATATTAAGTTGGGCCTAAGGTGGATTACAAAATAAATTCAAGTGGGTCAGATTAGCACGCATAAGAAAGCGACACGACAACCCAGTCAAAATTGGATGAATACAGAATACTAACATCTTTGCCTATTGCACGGAGACTTAACAGGTAAACATGTGTTTAACCTACTAAGCATGAAAATTAACGCGCATACTCGTGTCTACCTGTTACGGTAGTGGAGGTTCGTATCATGTAACCATGCCTGTGCCTAAAATTGTCAGGCCTAAAACTTCTTATGCAAAAATATATTATTTATTTATTTATTTATTTATTTTGATTTGTTTCATAATACATGCTTGACAAGACGGAAAAAGGTAATTAAAAAAATACTCCTTCACTTCTCATGTTTTAAATAAAAGAGTTAATAGCCAAATTCGTCTATGAGGTTTGGTTCAGTTTGTCACTACTCACTTCAGTACAAAAAAAGTTTTTTTTTGCAATTCAACATAGGTTTGGATTCTTTTTTGCTATTTTTGTCATTTTCACTAACTCAGTTAAAAACTGACGTTAAGTGAGGGGCATTTGTGTTAAAAAGAAACAAGGGTTCTTAGGTTCGAATCTAGCTTCGATTGGTTTATGCTTTTGACCCCTTGAAGCCCAAGCTGCGTTTTACGTAGCTCAATTGGTTAGTAGGCAATAAGTTTTACAATAACAGGTAAAATAAACAAAAAATAACCTCCTCCTTTGTTTCTTCTTTTTTTCGTTTTTTGTATTTTCACGATATATAACTTAGATCCACAGATAAAAATAATTAATGGAAAAAACAACGTAATTTTGCTAGATCAAATTTCCTCCATTCGCTGTTGAGAGGTCATGTAGTTAATATATCAAATAAGATTCTATTTTTATTTTTTTTTTGAACGGCCAACTAAACACTTCTGCCGGACTACTCAGGGGACACTCAAAGGCTCCCACGACACCCGAGCCCAAGTATGTGAGGCCCGCGATGCTGAGTAGCCTAGCCCGCCCGTGTGGTTCCCGGACCGGGTAAAACCCAACCCTCAACCCGCCCAAGGGCACGACGATAGAGAATTGGTAAAATCCCGGGTGAGATCAGGACTCGAACTCCTGACCATAGGCCAAGAGTCATCCCTCATTTCTCATATGTCCTCCAAATGGAGCTAGTGGGAATCAAACCTAAGCCTCCCAAAAGAAACTTAAGCTCTCAACCAACTGAGCTACAAGGGTTGGACAAATAATAAGATTCTATTTAGTCATCAAAGTTTTACCAAATATAAAACATGGTTAAAACTAATTGGCCAAAATGGAAAACTTAGGCCTATTTGATAGCCTCTTAACGAGACTCTGAGCCATTTAGCTCTGAATGGTTCAGCATTCAAACTGTTTGTTTCAATCTAAAAAAGACTCAATGGTTAAGAGCTGAACCGACCGTTCAGACTGAACCATTCAGCACTTAATCATTTAGACCTTTTAATGATTCAGCACTTAATCAACCAAACAGCCTCTATAGTTACCAACCTACGACATAGTTATTATTCTTTTCTGTTTTCGAATTTAAATCAGGTAAATGTTGAAAGAAAGTCACCAAATGATAACTAAATTTCACAAGTGTCCCGTTTAACAAATATTATTTTTCATGATTCATTTCAAACAACCAGACTACCAGTCAACTAAAATTTACGAAGTATACAAATTCCAGATTATTCAACGAAGTTAATTCATATTTTACAGCTGAATCACACCACCGTTTTCAAGTTTTTCGCTTAATATCCTTAATCACCTTCAGTATATGAACTACACACCACTGAACAATACATAACTGGAAACAATGCCGGGTGCAGAAGCAAACACACACAAAACAATAAATACTGGAACACTTGGTTCCAAACACACTACTGCAAGGTCATCTAATTACTACCTGGGGTTTACCTGCTCTGATGTGACAAACACCTGATTCCAAACTGTTGCTAGTAGCACTTGAAAGAAAACCGACCCATACCAAATATTGAAGGACTACAAAATCACTAAATGTCTAAATATAACCAGGTTTCAGAGTTGGCTACCACGGTTGATGGTGCAGAACTGTCATCACTAAATGTCTAAACAACTGACCCATACATGTTAACTACCTTGGTTCGGCCCAAGGGAGTGAAGCTATAAATTGGTCGAATGGGGAGGAGGCTGCTGAAATGTAAAATGTTGAAAAGCGATCATGAATTGATGAAAAAGACTGATATGTAAGAGAGACGAGAGAGACAGTTTTTGTTGTACATAGAGCTACGCCTCATGTGCATAAAACTCAGACCCCACGCCACACTCATATTTCTGATCGTGAAGGTGTTAAAGCTCCGTATGCTTTTTAGAAGCAAGTTAACCACCAATTCATAATTGCGAGACCCACTGCAGAATGACTGATAGGAAATACGAGTTCTTGAAGCAAAAGTGAAACCACCGACACTTTCGTAATGCACCAAAAAGTACTTCAAAAGCAATTGCCAGGTGATCTTTCAGGGTCATCCATTTCATATTTTGTGCAACATCCTCGCTATAAATTGTTTTGCGATATTGGTAAAGCTCATATGTGATGATGTGGCACGTACCAAGACATAGTAGTTTATAGCAAAGATTATTGTATTAAGGTGCAGTTAAGATCAACAAGCAATGAATGGGTGTCAAAATCCAAGTTATAACACCTAATTGGCGCACACATACTATTCAGACGACCCCGTGTCCTACACTTTATGTGCTCCTGCACAGGTAAACCCAAATGTTTTCATAACCAAACTGGGCACCTTGCTAGTTCACTAGTGAGACCGCTTCAACCGAAATCAAGAACCGAATGACGTCACAGATAATTTAAAAATATTCAGATCTTACGTAAAAGTTATATAGTTTAAGAAATTAAAAGTTTAACAAAGAAAATGTATTGGTTTCTTAAGGAAAAAAAAATGGAAACATTTAAAAAAAAAAAGAACTAAAATATTTGAGATGGTATCAAATTCTTTTACGTACAAATGAGAGATTATAATGAACCAGTAAATGTTGAACCAATAAGAGTAGACCGATATGGTGGTGGTTGGTGTAGGAGGTGGTGGTGGGTTGAGGAGGTGGTGCGTGAACGGCTTGGTGGGTGCTATGAACACAGGTAAAGGGAAACATCATTTTGAAACTTAATGAATAAGAGGCTTGTCGTCTGATTCAGATGTGCATTTTTGATGAATCAAACACACTTAACACTAACTAATTCAGAGGTAGTCTCTTAATAGAATTATTAAGAGGTTACCAAACAACCCCTTAAATCAATTTCTAACCTAGTGATGTCAAGTTTGAATCTCATAAGTTTTTTTTTTTTTTTTTTTTTAAGAAAGCCCAAACTCAATCTGACCACAAATGCGGGTCACCGGTATGACCGCCCAACCAACCCAAGCTCACCAGCGGTCAGAGCAGTCCAGTTTTCAAAACACTGCCCCCACTGACCCGCACACATGGTTAGGTAAAACCGTATATAAACGGAAGAGGCTCTAAAATCCTAAAGATATTCTCAAAATGGGAAATACTCAACTAAGATCACATAGTGCAGTTTTTTTGGGCTCTGATATCTCCCAAACATTTCAGAACAAGGCAGCATCATCTGCCAAATAAGGGTTTGATCCTCATAGGAACAGCAGGCACAAGATCCGACCAAAGAAGTTTCATGTTGGGTTGCAGAGTCTAATTATAACCCGGCGATCCAGTTAATAAGAGCCCTGTCTGGTATATATATATTTTTGGCCAGTTCTACTATAGATACAATTCATGTGATTGTAAAAATAGATTGAAATCAATAGTGCACCACGGACTAGGTCTTTACAAGATTGGATCGTGTAAGCAAGATGAGGATAAATGCACAAGTAATAGCCATACCAGATAGGATGAAGTCACCAAAATTTAGGATAAGTTAAATTTCACAAAACATGGAGAAATTTGGTGAAAGATTCCAATGAAGTTTAGAAATGCATTTGATTAATATATAAAAAAGTGAACTTTGAAGGTAGAAACTACATGTCAGTCTCACAGAGAGAGCTATATTTCCTTGTATTTTTAGAAATGCATTTGATCAAATATATAAAAAGTGAACTTTGAAGGGGTATGGAGAAGATCAAGAAGCTTACCATTCCAAAATGTAGCAGTTAAAGAAAGGATTAACCGGAGATTCAGAGATCAAGAAGAACAAGAGCAAACACTCAGAAAACATCAATTATCATGGTTAAAACAATGACAGAAAAGTAATCGCACGAGCATAATAATATTTCAAAGACAGAATCCGCACTACCAAAGAACAGGAGTTTATTAAAAAGAGTAGGGGGGAGAAAGAAAAGGTCCTGATAAAAGTCTTATGACAAGTGCCGCTGAATGGAGCCTAAGATAAATCATAGCAGGATCTTGCAAGCAGCCATTAATGAATCTTCCAGAATGATCTTAAGAAAAGATAACTCCAGTGGAAAGAACCCAAGAGATTGAGATCCATTTCATGATAAGATAACCCTAAAAGAGACTACTGGTAAGAGCAATTCCCACGATTTAAACCATAATTCACCTTCAGTTTATAATTAGGTGGCCAATATGAAAGCCTGAATCAAGTTTTCAGCCGCACGCTTTTGTTCAGATGTCCCAGAAATCACAGCCACACGATCACCCCGGGATGATTTGGAATCAGATATCTCCACATCAGCCCCAGATATCTGGATAACAAAAAAAACATCAAATGAATTTTTTTTAGTAATTAATATCTCTAATTTTATAGTGTATAAAACAAAGGAATATAAACAAAAGGAGTGAAAATCACCTTCCGGATATTGTCTACATTAGCTCCACCTTTACCCATCACTTTGCCAACCGCATGACCAGGGATCAACATCTCAGAGGCAGAAGAAGGCAATCTGATCAACATAAAGATCATATTAGCAAAAGCAAAAAGAGTCAATAATACCAAAGATATGCTATGGCTGATATTTTGGGAAAAATAACTGCTTACCCTCCATAGAGTTGCTTTGAAGAATAAGAAGACAAAGATCCATACCCACTGTCATTCATCTGTAACCAGAAACATATCCAATTAGCATACGACATATGTCATATAATCCATAAGATGTATAATTTATAATGATTCAACAATGCAGCATACCGCATATATGGAGCTTGACGAAAGCAAGCCCAAACCACTCCCTGTTTCACCTCTGTGCTCATAACCCAAAGGAGTCATTGATGAAACACTAGGTAAAACTGAAGGTGCAGGAATACCACTTCCACTGGCATACACGGAATCATTCCCTGTAGATGGTTTATGACCACTATCCCTATCTTTTAGGATATCATCACGTAGGCGGAGAACTATCTGAACAAGTGCATCCCTCACACTGCTAACTTCTCCAATCACCTACATGTTACAATAGTATAGTTATAAAAAGCTTTCAAGATCAACTGATTTAAGGTAAAAACAGTAAACGAACTAATGAATATACCTCAACAAGTTCATCATTAGCATCTGCACATTTTGGTTTATCACCTTTTGATATGCGAACATCTGCTCTAGTTCTTTTGCGAATTTCATTTATGATTGAACCGCTTTTACCTATAATGCAACCGATGACTTTAGAAGGGACAAGAAGCCTGATGGAAACATCTTCCTCATCTTCTTCATTTATCTTTCCTTGGAGTAATAGAACTGCTTCGACTGCCATTGATTTAACATCATCCAATGACTGCAAAATTGTCACGCTATGATAAGATACGAGAATGAAAGAAAACAAGGAATGTATCTTTATGAGTGATTATATCAAAAAGAAGAACATACTTCTGTTGCTTGGATTGTAATAATGCATTCATCACGTCTGGTGTCATCAACCTCAACATGAGCACCACTAGCTTCTCGGACACTTTTAATAGAGGCGCCACCTCTTCCGATAACACGTCCAATTTTGGTAAATGGGCACAGAACCCTTACGATTAACTCACCTGTTATTGATGCACCAGGATATCCAGAAACCACAGGGAGCGCAGACGAGTAAATTGGCCATTGGCTCCCTGAATCAGCATAACCTTGAAATTCTGGTAAGTGTGAAGCACCAAGAACGGAAGAAACAGATCTTGAGGGCACATATGGATCCACACTTGGGTATAGCCCAGCAGCAGAAAAAATCGGTAGATCAGAAGGTATGATGATGCTTGGAGGAGCTTCAGTAACAGATGTTTCAAGAGGAACATCTTCCTTAGGGGGAAACTTGTACATAATCGTCGAGACCGCAAATAGTGCTTTTCTCACCGCATCCGGATCACCAGTTATCTATATAAATTCAACAAATTGTCAAAAAACAAATAATCAATACGACATAATTATGATTTACAAAAGCCCAACCTGAACAAAGTTGTCGAATTCCATAGCACACGAATGATCAGGATCACTAACATCTTTAGGAGAAACTTTAATGTTCGTTTCGTCTTACTTCTTAACCTCTTGATAGTTGCACCAGCTTTCCCAATAAGACTGGCAGACTGACTAGACGGAGCAAGAATCTGGCACTCTTCCTTATCTTTATACTTCTTATTATCCGAATCACCAGCTGATCCGACCACATTAGCAATCGCATTATGCACCCTTATAAGCGCATCCTGCGCAGGGCATATCGGGTCGATATCACCAAGCTCATGATCCGGCTCAATATCCGCCTTCTCCTTAACATAACAATAAATCGTGATCACCCTATGCGTCGATCCCGGGAACGGATCCACTACCTTAACCTTCGCCCTCGTATCTTGCCTAATCGAGTTAATAACCTTCCCACTCTTCCCAATCACACTCCCGATAAACCGATCCGGACATAATATCCTATACACAACCAACTCACCATTCTCCCTATCCTTATCATATCTATTATTATTCTTATTATAATTATTCTTATTATTATTATGATTATAATTATTATTATTACTTCTATCGTCTCTTTCGTTCCCTCGTCTTCTCTGATTCTTATTATCATCCCTATCTCTATCTCTATCCCTCTTATTAAACTGTCTTCTTCCATTCTCTCCCATACTTAACAAATTACAACACAATTCCTGCATAAAAACAACTAAATATTGTTATAAATTGATATATAAACAAAAATATTGTAAATTGTCAAGGAATGAATAACCGATTGACGAAACCCTAAAAAAATAAAAAGTCAACAGATGAATATATGATAGGAATTAATAATATGTAAAATTGTTATGAACGAAAGAAGAAACAACAGTATTGGAAGAAAAGAGAATGGATCGAACCTGTTGTGATGAACAGAAAAAAGTACCAAATTAGTTAAGTAAAATAATTAATAAAAAGGAACCCTAGGATTTGATGTGAATGGATGCGAACGTGTGAATCAAGGTAGTATATATATTATCTTCCGTAAAAAGCGTCACGTATGTTACATATGTTTTCCTTTGGAGTTTTTAATTGACATGTTCAGTCCATGAACGTTTTGTGAAAACGAAACTATTATTTATTATGGTTTAAATTTATGATATTCGATTTTAATTGTCGTTTAAGTTTATAATACTGTAATTATTGTGGATATTGTAATTAGCTAAGGGCTGTTTGTTTGATTAAGTGCTGAATCGTTAAGATGTCTGAATAGTTAAGTACTGAATCATTAAGTTGGACTTTTTAATAGTTAGTCTTCTTATCCCACATTGGTAGGAGAGCCTCATTAAAGTTCAATCTAGTTCAGTGCTTAATCGTTCAGTACTTAAGGGTTTAACAATATCCAAAATCTTAATGGTTCAGTCTTAACTATTCCATTCAGAAGCTGAAACAAACGCGTTGAATGCTGAATCATTAAGCGTTGAATGGTTCAGAGCCTCGTTAAGAGGCTTACCAAACAGCCCCTAAGTGTGTTTGATTTTATGAAACATAAATTACAAAGTTTTGATGAGTAAAGACAAATTAATAATGACAGTTGTTTGCAACGATGAAGTTGTTTGTGATGTCGGTTTTAGATTTTCATGTTGTTATATTATCAAGTGATTATCGCACGATGAATAGACACATTGAATAAGGGTTACGACTCTTTTTTTATTAATAGACAATTGATAATTATATTATAATGTTTTATATAGGTTAACAACTTGACCCACAAGAAAAATGTTCGTTATCATGAGTAAAGACAAATTAATAATGCAGTTGTTGCAACGATGAAGTTGTTTGTGATGTCGGTTTTAGATCTTCATGTTGTTGAATTATCAAGTGATTATCGCACGATGAATAGACAAATTGAATAAGGTTTACGACTCTTTTTTATTAATAGACAATTGATAATTATATTATAATGTTTTATATAGGTTAACAACTTGACCCACAAGAAAAATGTTCGTTATCATTACATTTGTGTGGGGGGGGGGGGGGATAATTGGCGTAGCTTATCTTAGTTTTAGTTTTCCTTTTGGTGGTATTCTCATGTTACCTTCATCTTGTGTGTGCATGTGTGATGTCTTATCGGTATTACTCTAGTTATGTTATGTCTAGCCCGTGTTATTATATAGTTTGAAGAACTTTATTTTTTTTAACCTACTTTTCATGTGTAGATAGATTGTGGAGCTGGGATCTCTATAAGCAATCTCTCTATCCTCCGGAATAGAGGTATCGTTTGCCTATATCCTACCCTCCCAGACCGTGTCAATAGCTCTGCTATGGGTGGAATTTTATTGGACATGGTTGTTGTATCATTAGATTACGTACATAAAATATTCTAGCTATGAAATTCTAGCTATGAAATCTTAAGATCTAAATTATTACATCTTAAGTATTGTAATAAACTAAAAAAAACATTAATCTTTGTCTTAATTAGTCATTTATGTTTGTAAATATGTTATATGACACCATTAAGGTTGGTATGACAATGACTATAATGGTGTTGAAAAACGACATATTACTATATTAGTGTTAAGACACTTGTTGTGCAACACTCAATCTCCTTTTGTGATCTCGGATTTTAATCTTCATATATGTTTGAAAGACCGAATATTTTGAGACGTGACAAAGAAGTAGGTCATTAACCTTATCATGAGTGTTACGTACTCGTTACAAACCTACAGGGTGAGAGCAAGTCGAGTTAATATTTCTATAGAGTATGTGCAACATGTATGTAAAAGGCAGTGAGTCGATGCTTTCTCCTTGAGATAAAGAGTATTTACAATGTTAAGAGTCGACCATTCTAATATTGTTCCACACCAAATTTGCTTACTCTTATTAATGGATTTATTGTTACTCTTATTAATTGGCGTAGCTTATCTTAGTTTTAGTTTTTCTTTTGGTGGTATTCTCATGTTACCTTTATCTTTTGTGTGCATGTGTGATGTCTTATCGGCATTACTCTAGTTCTATTATGTCTAGCCCATGTTATTATATAGTTTGAAGAACTTTATGTTTTTAACCTACTTTTCATGTGTTGATGGAGTTTTCGTGGAGCTGGGGTCTCTCTAGAAGCAGTCTTTCTATCCTTCGGAATAGAGGTATGAGTTTGCCTACATCTCACCTTCCCATACCATGTCAGTAGCTCTGCTATGGGTGAGATTTTATTGGGCATGATTGTTGTTGTATCATTAGATTACGTACATAAAATATTCTAGCTATGAAATCTGAAGATCTAAATTATTACATCTTAAGTATTTTAATAAACTAAAAAAACATTAATGTTTGTCTTAATTAGCCATTTACTTTTGTATTATGACACCATTAAGGCTGGTATGACAATGACTAGAATGGTGATGAAAAAACGGCATATTACTATATTAGTGTTAAGACACTTGTTGTGCAATACTCAATCTCCCTTGTGATCTCGAATTTTAATCTTCATATATGTTTGAAAGAGGTTTTGAGACGTGACAAAGAAGTAGGTATAACCTTGTCATGAGTGTTACATACTTGTTACAAACCTACAGTGTGAGAGCAAGTCGAGTTAATATTTCTTTAGAGTATGTTCAACATTTATGTAATAGGTAGTGAGTTGACGTTTTCTCCTTGAGATAAAGAGTATTTACAATGTTAAGAGTCGACCATTCTAATATTGTTCCACACCAATTTACTTACTCTTATTAATGGATTTATTGTTACTTGCCATGCTTTGTTAGGAGTTGGTATTTTACTAAAATTAGACATTAATATTCGTCTTAATCGGACATTTAATTTTGGAAAGTAACATCATAATGGTGCAGTATTACAATGAACATACATAACCTTTTATAACAAGTATCGATCAGGCTATACATTTTTTCAATGTTTGTAATATAATCTATATAAAAATTTGTAACTATCTAATAACTATGCAATTAAGTTTTAGATTTCCAAATGAGCCTCTTCTAATCAATGACAACATAGTTTGCACCATTTAGCATTCTGTTGTTTCCTGAAACATGTTTTCGAACCTGAGCATGAGTCTCGGCTTCATGCTGGAACATGTCGACTAATTCTTGCAACTCAAGTTTCCGCACTTCAACTTGTTCTTCAGTGATTGGTCTTTTTAGTCCAAAGTATAATAAACCAATTGCAATTAAGATTATTCCTATCAAGAATAGAATGCCTGCAAATAGACCAAACGCATATGGTGTATTTGTGGCCCCCGGGATTCCGTCGACATTAATCCCAAATAATCCTGTGATGATTGACAGAATAAGACCACACCCACCAAAACACAGCTAGATTGTGTGTTACTCTTGTGCTTTGATCCTGAAAATTGTAAAAAAAAAAAAAAAAAAAAGTTGTCATGATAGTTGCTGTATAGCTTTCAAGATCACAAAATCAGGTGTTTGGAAGTTTGGATGCTTGTTTAGGAACTAATTATTTGATTATTAGAGTTTACGCTTAGGGTGAAATAAGTAAAGTGTTTGATATCAAACGAGTCAACTTGCATTTCTCATATCAACATTATCCTTAGACATTTAAGAAACGATACATCATCATCATCATACTCAGTTAATCCCACCTATAGCAAAGCGAAGGTAGGGTCTGAGAGGGTAAGATGTAGACAACCTTACCTCTAACACCTAAGAATAGAGAGGCTGCTTCCAGTGAGACCCCCGGCTCGATGTGGTTTGGTATCAAGCCTTGGACATAAGGCACAGAACACTTAGCAATCGGGACAAACCCGATCAGTGCATGTACCCCTTTGTCTTTTGGCTATCAACGCCACCACATGATGCATGATTAACCGTCCGTCTTTTTAACGTTATTTTCACGAAATTAGTAAAATAACGTTAAAACTAGCGCAACTTTACTTTTGCCCCCCGAGGGCCACACATATATACATTATATGCGCACACCGTAAGTGGGGCGTTTTTAAGAAACGATACAATGACTATTAAATGATCACTTGAGACTTATCTTTAAGTTATACAAACTTACACATCTTTAATTAACTAATCCTGTATTTTATTTAACTTTAAGTTTATAAACCATCAGTCTTTGACAGAGAATCTTCGGATTCGACATGAAGATGTTTTAAAAGGGCGAACCCACCATGGTGATATGTGTCGGACTATGTAGATTGTAAGCTAAATGAAAACACTTTGGCCATGCCCAGAACGCATCTTTTATGCATTTACACTTAATGATCTTTTAAAGCTGATATGGTCAACTGATGCCTTTCTAAGATGAGTGTTGCATGCCTTAACAAAGGCCTAAACAATTTAACTAAAAATGACTATAATTTAGTTTGACCAAGTTTTTCCAAAGATTACTCGCTATTCTATATGTTTATTTAAGTAACCTTCCCACCATCACATAGACTCACCTCTTGCATACTGAAAATTCTGCTGGAAGGTATAATCAAGAAATATTAGGCAATTTAGTATAATTAGAAGTCAATTTAGAAAGTCAAACTTGTAAAGTCAAACCGTCATATTAGCGGTTAATTAGATAGTTATGTCGGTTACTTTTAACCACCAAATCGCAATCTATAAATAGGTTGTTATGTACAACATTTGTTAGTGGGGAATGCATTGCTTATTGTTGTCTAATTTGTCTCTCTCCCCTGTTCCACCGAGTCCCTGCATATGTGCATACTCATAATCTTAATTAATTGTTCATCCAGGCCTCCAAGGCACATTCTATGCTCCTATATTATCATCGATCCTAGGCCCTCAAGTTCCAGATTCCTAAATCATTCTTAGGTAATCTATGTCCCTGACATATCTTTTACAATAGATGCAAGATCATAGTTTAGCAAGAACGACATTCATTCAAACACTTATATGTGTTTGTGAGTGATGATCTTTATCATATTAAAGATAGGTCATTGGCCACCCCTACCAAGTGCAATTAAAACAAAGTGTTGGAGAGTACCAAGTGTAATTAGGGAAAGTGTGATCGCTAACAACTTAGAGTAAAGATTACACAAGGTGATATCTACCTAATCTTAAAGAGAAGATCGAAAAAATAACTATTGCTTTAAAACCGGTGGATTTATAAACATCCACCCAAACCAAGGTATATCTATGTGTTTGTGTGGTGATATCCTTCAAAGTTCAAACTACCTATGTTGTTTGATTGTTGAGGAATTATTCAAGGAACTTGGAAAATAATCAGTCTTGGAGCAAAAATAGCATGACTTTAAAGCGTAAAGCATCATCGTAATATATTAAACTATAAATATATTATGACAGACAAACCTGCAACCATGCCCGTTTAGTGCTTTGCATGACATCTTGAATTGTAAACAAGCGACCACGAACTGCTTCTTGTTCCTCAAGCATTTCTCTTGTACTTTTTCGTATTCCTTCAAGCAAAGTTTTGGTTGTATTTCCTTTTAAGTGTTGGAGAAATTCAAATACTATTTCCTCCCTTGCATGCAAAGACCATTTGACTCGAATAACCTTGCAAAATAAAATTCCATGAACTAAAGTCGGCATTAACTTTCTGTAAGTCAAACAAAGGTTTAAATCATAGCAAACCTGTTGTGATAATCTTTTGATTTCTTGGTTGAGTATTACAATGTAAAGATTCAAATCTTCATTGTTTCTCCTATTCCAACATACAATATTGTTACTCATTACTCTAATTTTAATATATTGTGGCATGACAATGTATATGAAATATATGAGAAACGACATCCTTGCAATTATAAATGAGAACATATATGAAATAGGTAATATATGTTTGGTAAAAAGGCCCTAGAAATTTTAAGATATATTGGTCGCTTTTAAAGGAACATATAATACCTCACGGTCACTTCTTCTAATACTTATCTGTTGTCTGTACTAAATTTTAAGATTTTAGTGGTAACTCTATTACTATGTGGACTCACAAGACTTCATAGTAGACATGTGTGTAATATGCGTACGACGAAAACATAACTGAGCCAAGTGGCTATAGGAAAGCGCATTCTTCGCAAGACCATAGCAGTTGATGTTGGTCCATGTATGGTGATTATCATTAGTGATTTCATTTAAATAACATGTTGGATATTATTTACAAGAAATGCATAAACAAATATTATTACTCAGATTCATAAAGCTGTAGAGGATTATGGGTTTAGGTGCTGATGCTTAGTAGTGAATACCATAACATATATTTTATTTAAATATTTTGTTACCAAATATATATGCCTTAAAAAATCAGGGGTAATAACTAATAACTTATCCAGAATAACCAGATTTTGAGACTATATCATGCATAATGTACCTGTTAATGAACTTCAGTTCTACTTCATCAGCTTCACCAAATATAGACTTCCGAAATAATCTGTGTTTTACATATTTTTAATATTCCTGATTAAATACAACTAAAAGAATACCAGTTAAAATTAAATCGAATACATCAGCTGACCTGTCATCCCACCGTGCAAGCCGGCTGGCCAAGAGGGCTATAACTTCATGTACTGTCCGGGGAACATTGTTACCACCAGCAAAAAGAAGTTCCTACATGATAGATAATCCGGTAAGCTGAAAATAAATAAAAATAAAAATTAAAAATCTCATGGCAAATGGTAAAAAACCTGAACTTCTATGACACCCAATACATTTAAACTTGATGTATCCCCTTTCTGGTGCAATGCGGTTATTAAGAAATTTTGTGCTTGCCATGAACGAAGGACAACAGGCACGTCATCCTCTTTTATATACGGGTCACCAATTGATTGACCAAGAAGTTCAAACAACAGACCTCCGGCAACTCTGACCGGGACCTAAGCAAGATTTGACCATAATCAAACATTTCACAGCTATAACAATTAAAGAATCTCAAAAATCAAAATAGTTAATACCTCATATAAAAGGTGTTTCATTCTCTCGCTTATGAGCCGGCTTTCATCTCTCAAAGCAATGCTAATCGCAGGATGTAACCATGAAGCGTTATTAAGCCATGAACTAACATGTGAATGGTCTGCAGCCACATGGCACCACCATACAGGTCCAGCTGGCCGCTCCCAGTAGGGTGCGGCTAATTCTGCAATCGTCACCTCATCTTCATCGTCCAAAAAATCAAACTCGTGGGTAGCCCAGTCAGTGTGAATTTGCATTGATTCGATAAGCTCAGATATTCTGGCCCAGCCAATTGGAATCCAATGACTCACATCCAGTTTTCCTATCACATTTTCACTTACGCTTTCTGTAAGATTAGTCGGTTCCGATGAATAACCATCATCATGTTTCTTCACGTTATGAGTCTTATGACGATTTACTTGATGCGTTGAGTAGGGTTTTGCGCTCGACTTCGACCTTGACTTAACTGATTTTCTTGGACCTTTAACATATTCAAAAGCACACAACAGTCCATCCGTCCAGAGCTCAGTACATGACATGGATTCCTTATTGTTAGGGTTTTTGTTCTGTTCCCTCTTTTCATCAGGCATACGATGGTTGGATCGGATGCCATCCATGCTGTATTTCACATGAGACAAGGTATGAAATACATACAAATCAACTGTAAATTTAACTTATTCAGATTTCACTTTTTTTTTAACGGCTAATGTTACCCCCCCCCCCCCCATCCACACACACACACACTATATTTACAACAAATACACCATTGCCTAGATTTGAACCTAAGACCCCCCCCCCCCCCCCCGCGCGAATTTTAGCTCAGAAGTTCCGATTATATAGTATTCGTATAGAAATTTTTTGGTATATACGGTTTCGACCCCCCGAAACTAGTGATTTCCGACCCCCCCGAAGTTTCGGGTCAAGCTTCGCCACTGCTATTCAGATTTCACTTATCTCCCTGTTTTTTGTATCTGGCCATTTCTTCTTACCATATCATTTCATTAATGTGTGTGTGCATACGTAACTAGTTTTGAAATAGAGTAATTACACTACAACAAATGAACTAGAGTAGTGATAATTACTTATTTGTATGGTTAGCACGTTAAATCTATTTATATATGATCCTAACACTTGTTTTTTTATACATATTCTCTACTGTTTTCCTATTTGTACCTAAAACTTTTTTGTTTTTCATATTCACTATGTTTTTTGCATTAAACATAGTGAATTCAATGTTCAATCTACTACTAAACAACACATGAGGAAGTATTGTCATACATATCAACTTATGCAGGTTCGATTATATTAACAATTATAAAGTGCAAAGCTATCAGGAACAATATTTAATGACTATTCATACGTTTCTACCAATCAATTGGCTAAACCTTTACACAAAAGGAAAGTAAGTATCTAACGATTAATGTGTAAACTGTAGAGTGAAGAGAGTGATGATAACGTACCTTGGATAGGATATTAGATAGAGATTGTTTAGGACGATGTAAAGAGTAAAGACGAGTGTCCAATATACACAGCTCTCCAAGTGTGTGTGTATTCTAGTGGGCATAAATAAAGCAAACCCATGGGTGGTTGGCTGCTGAAATCTTTTTCTTTGGAATATATGCTGTTTGTCTTATTTAGAGCCTTAGAGGGTGTTTGTGATTAGTGTTGTTTAAATTGTTCGGCGCTTGTTGCTCGCTTGGAAAATGCTCACTCGATTTTTCACTCGGTTGTAAACGAGTTGATCGGTTCGGTTTGTAAACGAGCCAAGCACAAGCTAAGATCCGCTCGGCTTGATATAATTTTTTTATTAAATTATTATAATATATATACACACACATTATTTACAATTAGAATTATAGTTTTGTACATACCACTCTATTGGATTTTGCAACACTAAGGGTTGTTTGGTTGATTAAGTGCTGAATCATTAAGATGTCTGAATTGTTAGACTATTCGGTGTGCTCCCGGGGAGATCACCCGGGGAGCTGAGTTAGACGCCGGGGAACCCGGGAACACCCCCCCCCCCCCGGTTGAATTTCCGGTGAGTTCGGGAGGATTTCCACTTTCTCCCCGGATTAAGTGATTGGCCCTTTTTTTTTTAATAAAGCTTTATCCAATAAAAAAAGGAAGGGGGAATGGGGGAATTGGGGGAAGGCATTTCCAAACTTTGGGGGAGAAAATGGGGGAAATGATGTGGCGCTGATGTGGCACTTGGGGGAGTTGGGGGAAAGGGGAGGCACGCCATATAGCCTTAAGTGCTGAATCATTAAGTTGGACCTCTTAATGGTTAGTTTTTCTTGTCCCCCATTGGTAAAAGAGTTTCATTAAGGTTCAACCTAGTTCAGTGTTTAATGGTTCAGCAACATCCCAAGTCTTAGTGGTTCAGCCTTAACAATTTCATTCAGAAGCTGAAACAAACACGCTCAATGCTAAATCATTTAGCGTTGAATTGTTCAGAGCTTCATTAAGAGGCTTACCAAACAACCCCTAAGTTTAATTGTAAAACTCTAAGTCGTGAAAAGACATATTTGACTTCCTATTCCCATTAGTTGTCCAACATCAATCCTCTCCCACTATCAACCTACGCAACAATGTGAGAATTGTTCTCAGTAGTATGTTCATCGCCTTACCGGCGTCAACCTGAGCCTCATTCTTGAACAACCGGACCTCAGACTTAGTGTCATCCTTAGATGGTCGAACTCAGTCATCACTAGGCAATGAAAATATTAAGGAAACATCCCAAATTATGGTTGTCCAAAAAACTCGTCGCTCGCTTTAAAATTGTGCGCTCGAAGATTGCTCCCTCGATTTCCGGCTCGGTTGTAAACGAGCTGATCGGCTCGGTTTAGTTTATAATAAGCCAAGCATGAGCAAAGGTTCGTTCGGTTCGGTTCGGTTCGGCTCGGCTCGTGAACACACCGTATTTCTGATCGTTTATTTAACTCCAAACGTGTTATTTTGAAAAGTGTTTATTAATTTATGACTTTTCAAAAGTAATTTTTAACAATTGTTTGAATTAGCTTTTGTGGTGGGAAAGTTAATAAGTTATTTTTAAAAAGTGTTTTTCTTAACTTATTCACATAAAATAAACAAAAAAGAGTAAATATAGGTAGTTTAGCTTTTTTTTAGGTAGTTTAGTAATTTGATATTCAAAAAGCCAAAAACAGTTTCAAAAGATAGGTCTTTGTAGCTTTTGAAAAAAAAAAAAAGCTTTTAACTCATACAAGCACTTTTAAAAAAGTCAAACACCTTATTAACTTATTAGCTTTTTGGAAAAGCCAATAAGTTATTTTTAAACTCAATCCCAAACATATGTTATTAAAAAAGTTTCTTTTGGCACACATTGAATATCTTTGGGTTTACATGTAAACATGTAATTATACGGATTCATATCTTCTCATGTTTAATTATATTTTTATTTAAGGGTGTTGGTATTTACATACCCTTGAAACAAACCCTCGAAATTTTTGCACACTCCCTATACGCCATGTATAGCCTTGTATGTCACGTATAAGGCTATACACAACGTATAGGGGACTGCGTGAAAGTTTGTGTAACCCCATATTCACCGTGTATAGCCATGGGCAGGGATGTGTGCCAATATCCAAAGCCATTTTAATCTGTAAGGTGTGTAAGGAGATAAATCGGCCAATTTTTTCTGTTGTTTTAGTTAATAATGATAGTAACGACACCCTAACAGAGTTCGTCATTGTCGTACTAACATGCCAACTATTGATAAAAAAGATAAGATTATTCATCACAAAGTGATAGTTGGTGGTACGTGGTGGGAGTAGGGCCGTGTAGGTGTTGTTAGTCTATATTTTAAGTCCATAAATATCGTCTAAAGGTGTTAAATTTTTTAATCAATATCCTGTTGCAAAGCGCAGGTAACATCAACTCGTTATGTATTAATTAATATATATGTATGTGTATACCTTATGTGATGAAGAGAGTGAGGATGACAAGTGAAAGAGACTGATTCAGATGAATTAGTTTTGGTTTATCGTACTCCTTTGGCTATCTTTTGTTTATGAATAATGCATTAAATATGATCATAAGAATAATAATACTACAGCAATATCTGAATCTGATTGATGTATCATTTCGTTTGAATCTCAGTTTGTAAAAATGTTCATATTTTCGTTGTATTTTTTACATGCGGTTAGAAGGTAAATATCTCATAAGCCATAACTAAAGGTCATCTCAAGTCGGATTGAAAACTGTTTCACTGTAGATTTATACAGTTCAAATAGCTTTTGACCCGTTTTCATCTTAAAATGCCATTCATGGCCTGCTTTTTCATCGTCGTAATATAATTCCAAAAAGAAAACGGTTCGTTTAAGAGTTGCAATTCAATGGTGGTGTTTTGAGAGAAACAGGCCAAAAAAGATGACCTTTGCTGTCATTTCTTGGATAAGTAAAGGGGGGTTAGAACCTTAGCAGCATACGAGCATGAAGAACCAAACCCGTGAAACAAACAAAGTCCACTAACCACGATCACCACATATTCCTACGTTACAACTCGACCATGAAAGACATACAACCTCTCAGGCACAAACATGACCCTGGAAAACCTTGATTACCATCAGTACCCATTTTGCCATAGCTGTTGTGACTGCAGTTTCGGTTGTCCCTGGGACCCACCATCCCTAGGGTTCTGCTGCAGCTGCTGGTGTTCCTGTGATATTCCCGTCTGTGACTGGAAGAAATCTGGGTAGTTAAGGACTGCCCCGCCGTAACTTTGTGAAGGCTGCTGACCTTGCCTGAACCCACTTGGCTGCGGCTGGTTCTGAGACTGCTGCAAGTTGTAATATGCACTGGCTGGAACCCTGGCATTGTCCGTGAACCACCTCCATGTACCCACATTGGAGAGTTTCTCATTCTGGTAAAGTTATGAAAACAGAGGTTATGAAAAAGAATATTTGCAAGCATTTATCACTTTGTAGCTAATTTGGTAACCAACTATAGCCAACGTAAACAGTAGTAAACGTAATGCAGGATGCCAACCAACTTTTCTTTAGAAAAAATCACATAACTGAAAAAGAAGCTTAATTTGGTTATTGTTTAGTGACACTTGCCCTTTAACAAAATTAAAGTAGAATACCTGCTGGAGAGAGAGCAAGTGACTGTTGTCTTTATAATGTGCATTCAACAAATCATCATAGGTCATCGTGGAACCTGTAGGACCCGCAGGTGGTGTAACTTGGTAATTTCCAGGAATTGCCGTTGAATTACCAAACGAACCATAACCAGAAGCAACAGCTGCGGACTGAGGCAAGCTACTGACAGAAACACTGTTCTTATACTGCGGGAGCATAGCTGCTAGTTGCTGATGATATGTGTTATTTCCAGCAAATGTGGGTTGAAAACCAGATGGCATATACGGATAGTTTTGGGGCAAAAATGGGTACCCGATCATGTTGCTAAACAGTCCTAAAGGAAGGGTAGGTTGCGAGTAAGGGTGCACAGGAAGGTGTTGTGGACCAGCAGGTCCTGTAGGGAGAGTCTGCTGTGGTGTTGAGATGGATGAAAGCCCTACATTCTTCAACGCCTGCTTACAAAAGTTACATTTCTTAAAGTTCGTAACAGAAATATAAAAAAATGTTCTAGTTTAATTTGATGCAGTCGCCGGTAGGCCCAGTACCTCGGCCATGGATATGGTTGGATCGCTGATGGAAGATGCTGAGTCAGCATACCTAGCAGGCATAGATTGACTAACTGAAAATTGCGAGTATGACAGATCAGATTCTCTGATAGGATTACCGTTTGCTGCAGCCTGCTGCAGAATAGTCAAAAGAGAGAATTAATATTAGTAAACGCATGAGATACAAAGTTACGAACTGTAGACCTTATTACCATGTCATTCAAAAGGGTGCAGAAATTTGAGTTTCACTGGCATGTGTCACTCAAATGTATGAGCATGTGACGGTGGGGGGAAACCATATTGACTTTGACCTCCATGTGTCACTTCAGGGTCCTCTTGTTTCGCTACTGACGTTTGTGAAGGGGATGGTAACTCGTAACCCTCTGCTCCTGTTATATTTCGTGTAGGGCCGTCGTCATAATACTCATGATTGCTGCAAAGAGAAGTTATATGAGAATATAAATAAATCAAAAC
>JAUTDX010002360.1:0-70464 GCA_030844895.1 Ambrosia x helenae | reverse complement strand
AATTGGAGAAGGCCACGTGGATGTGAACGTTGGGGGGCAACGGTTATAAAAAAAAAAAGTTTTTTTTTTAAGACATGGCTATGATGGGCCCTCTCTCCACACCCCTTGGACCATCATCTCATGGATGCTCCTACCCCACGCTGACGTGGCAGCTGAGGTGGAGGCAAGGCAATGGATGATGGGCCTAAACCACACCCTATGGTCTAAGAATTTATAATTACAACTTCAAACAGAGCACATCTAAACAACGGTTCAATGTCATGATTCTGCTATGAAAAGAGAAGAACATTAGAGAAGAGAATGCAAGTTAAACCCACCCTTTGGGGGGGATTCTTGGATCTTAATCATACATAACTTCATAAAGATAACCAACATATGAATTTACTGTGTTAATTGTTGAACAATTTCATATATCATGCACCATAAAGAATCAGACCTACAATCTATTTTCAAATTGTATCTCTTTCCTCAAGAAAATCAGCTCGATTGTACATGATTTAAACCCAACAACATGATGATTTCAATGCAGTCTAATTCTCAAATTCGTTTTGCAATTTTGAAAATTGAATTTAGGGAATTAGGCAAAATGCAAGAAATCAAAAGGATACTGATTCTCTGTAACCGTCAGTAAACACCAGAAAACATCTTAATTGAACTCAAATCATTGATTTGATGCAGTAAACTGTTGATTATAGATTAGATTCAGGGTATTAATTAGGGCTATTACCACTTTACAGCAAAGAGAAGAGAAGAGAAGAGAATTGAACATCCAGCAGAGCCCTCCACGCTGTGTTCCAGAGTTTACTAAACGGGAGAAAAGAAAAGAAATGAAATGAAAGATGTGTTCCCGAGTTTCATTAAAAGAAGGAAAAGAAAGGAAAACGAAATATGGTGTGTTCCCGAGTTTCATTAAAGTAAGGAAAAGAAAGGAAATGGAAGGAAATGAAAGGAAAACTAGTTAAAATTCTTTAGTTTAGTTTTTTTCTTCCGATTTGGAAGGAAACGGAAGGAAAGAACATTTATCCTTTCTTTTCCTTTCTTTCCCCCTTTAAGTTAACTCGGGAACACAGCGTAAAATTTGTTTAATTAGTCATACAAGCACAGTGACGATTTGTTTTTCTTCCCGCTCTTCAAAGTGGGTTTTTGTCTGGTACCCGATCCAAATCAATATCAATATCAATGGTATTTAGATCTAACACGCTTCACGCCTTTATATACTTATTGTTGTTCGTCTAGTCTAGAATGAACTGTTGTGGTTTAATTTGAACTAACATACATACATACAGGGGTTGGAAGAATCGATCGATTGATTGGTGGCTTATAGTAATCGAACAAGTTTTGTGTTGTTGTTCTCATAGTAGTGTTCATCGGAGCTTTTTTTTTAATGCCTTCATCATGTTGTTTCTTATAGTGTTATTCATATGTTGTGTCAATCGTGTTGCTTTTATTTGCATGTTAACCTTTCATTGGGTTGTTTCAAGTTTGTGTTTGGTTTTCATTGTGTAGTCATTGACAAAACTAAAATTGTATTCGTGATGTTTCGTTCCTGGTGTTCATTGTGCTAGTGTATTTTAAGTCCAACTTTTATTGGTATTGGTCCCTTTCTTATTTTTATAAGGGTCTGTGTTCTCTTGCGATGTAGGAAAGGGTGGATAGACCACCGAAGAAATTCGAACATGGTAAAGGGGTGTTTATAAGGGTCGGTAAGTTTGAACTCCGTTTTTATGTAAAAAAAATAGTAGACAATTGATGTGTGCTGATAGTAATCGAACAAGTTTTGTGTTGCCGGTGTTCTCTTGCGATGCAAGAAAGGATGGATAGACCACCGAAGAAAATCGGACATGGTAAAGGGGTGTGTATATGGGTCGGTGTTCCGATAGAGTATGATAATGGGAACGAAATAACAGGGTCTTCGTGATTGTGGATTTGATTATATGGGATGTTCTTGTATGAATGTTGTAAGGTGCTAGTGTGTGTATGCCTATTATTGGTCGGGATGTTTCCAGGATATTCGGTATAGGATTTTATGTAATGTATGTGTGGGTTATTCCATCACAATGAAACCAACTCTCCCAAAAGTAAACCCTTATATTGATTCAACAGTTTTTTCATGCTTTCTTAACCTCCTGGTTTAGTTTTGGGAGTTTATGGTTTGGATTGAATGTGCTAGTCTCTATCTATGTATCATCTTGCATGCTATGTAGTATGATATGTCATGTTCTAGAATTGGGATTTCGGTTTTATGTGATTGTGGGATGAGGTTTTAGTGTCTAGTGCTAGTGCAAAAGTCTATATGTGTGTACTTATGATTTTTTTTAAACTAATACTTGTTACTTCTATTTATTAATTGTACATAACTAATATTAAAGTAATAAAAGTTATGTTTCATACCTATAGTGTCAAAAACCGGCAAAAGAAGGGCACCAAAGTGTTAGAAAAAATGTAAGGTCAAAACCTGCAAAATAAGGTAACAAAGTTGTAGAACAAGGAAGTACCGATGTTATTTCAAGTGTTTAGCAGTTTGTTTCAATATTTTATTATTGTGGTCTTGTGTTGACTTTGCTTGTATGACAATTTACTTGTCAAACAACTTTTGTTAGTATGATTTTAAATCGACTTTTGTGTAAACAAGTGGTTAGAAATTAATATCAATTTCATCTTAACCTTTTACGTTGGATGATTTAAGAAATTATGATATAAAAAATGTTGGCACAGACATACAATTGTTAAAACCAACGAGAAAATGTATGGTTGAACCGAGATCTGTAATTAGCACATCAATTTACATAGGCTACATATATGTATCTAATCAGCACATCAATATATTAACATCAGCAAATCAGTTTATATAATTAAATACTTCACCACCTTAACTTGATATGTAGAGACTAAGGAGGTTATGCAAGAATTGAAAACAACAATTAACCGACATGTATAATTTGAAATGTTCAATAATTTTTCTTGTATGAATTAACGACGTGATCTATCAGGTAAGCTCATCTAAATGTAACATCACTAGTTCAGTACATTATAGAACAATATATCTTCTTTTAAACTGAAATAATTTGTCATAATAGCACAGGGTATTTGTTAAAATTTCACACAAGAAGACAAAACCCTGAACATGCAAATGGCAATTATGACATATTGTCTGATCATATCAGCACATCTGGTTTTATATCAACACAATTGTTAACTGTTCATCTATTAGAAATCTCTAGTTAATTAAGGAAAAAGATTAAGAATATTGGTGTCATCCATATCGCTAATATATAAATACCAAAATATAACTTCGTGACGCAGAATAAGAATTCAATTTCAAAAAGAATTAATCTACTTCCATGATTGTAGGAATCATCAAAAACTAATTCTAAATCAAAATACAAAAATTGCCCTTTCACATTAATTAGATGGATGACATGTGGCAGGTTATGAATGGTTCCTACTATTTTTACACAAAATGAAATTTGTATACGATCCTACTTCTTCACTACAAACCCCTTAACATATCAGGGAGGGCAAGAACAGGAGTTGTGATTAAGGCCTCTTATAACTAGGGATGAGCATACAAGGCCGAATACAGATCCTGTCCCGATCCTGATACCCGTACCGAACCGAACCGAACGGTTTCGGGATCGGTATCGGTACCCATATTTATGGATTTTCGGTTTCGGTATTATCGGTACGGGATCGGTATGGTATCGGTATTTTAAGGTAAAATATCGATACCATACCGGTACCGTACCGATACCGAACCGATACGGTACCATACCGTATGTGTTCGGTATCGGTATTGGTTTTTTTGGACTTTTCGGTATTGGTATTGTCGGGATCGGTATCGGTTCGGTACCGATAGCGTCCCGAGCTCATCCCTACTTTTAACTGTTGAAATGACTTTTCTGCCCCTTCATTCCAAACAAAGGCATCTTCCCTTAGCAAATCCGTTAAGGGTATGGCAATTACCCCAAATGACTTGATAAACCTTTTATAATAGCCTGCTAGGCCTAAGAAACCTCTTAGTTGCTTAAGGTCTTTAGGCAAAGGCCGTTGTTTAATAACTGCAATCTTGTTAAGATCAGTTTGAACACCTTTTCCTAAAATGACATGGCCTAGATATTCCCTAGAAGATCCCCCAAAAGAACACTTAGATCTCTTAGCTACTAAGGAATTAGCTCTTAATAATTGCAAGACCTGTTCCAAGTCCTTGACATGTTGATTCATAGTGGGGCTATAAACCAAAAGGTCATCAAAGAAAACCAATGTGGTTTTCCTGAGCAGATCTTTAAAAACCGCATTCATAAGAGCTTGGAAGGTAGCTGGAGCATTTGTTAAGCCAAATGGCATCACAACAAACTCAAACAGTCCTTCATGAGTTCTGAATGTTGTTTTTGACACATCTCTCTTATCCATTCCGATCTGGTGGTACCCTGCTCTCAGATCTAACTTAGAGAATACACTTGCACCTCCCAACTCATCTAATAACTCCTACACCAAAGGAATAGGGAACCTATTCTTGACAGTAACTGCATTCAATTGTCTGTAATCTACGTAGAATCGCCATGTACTATCCCTCACTACCCATATGTCCAACAGTTCCTTAGTCATTTTTTCCAAAATATCTTTTGGGAAGCAGGATACCTATAGGCTTTTTGATTGATTGTAATGGACTCATCTTTCAATACAATTATATGGTCACAACTTCTCTTGGGTGGTAAAGTGGTAGGAACAACAAAACACATAGTAACATCATTATTTTCTATGCCCTTTAACTCTACCCAATTTTGTTCCACTTTAAATTTCATTGTCATTTCTTTAAAATTCCACACAATGTCATTAAGGGTCTGTAACCATTGTATCCCTAATACCATGTCATAATTTGTCAAATGAATTATGATAACATCAGTTTTAAACCATATACCTTGCATCATCCATTGGAAATCAGGACACATCTTGGTACAACTGACCTCACTTCCATTAGCAGCTATCACCTTGACTTCTGGAATAGTTTTCAGTGGACACTTCATTTTCATTACCAATTTCTCATCTATCAAATTGTGAGTAGCCTGAGTCAGTTAAGATCTGTAAAATCTTGGTACCGATTGATCCCCTTACCCTCATTGTGGAAAAAGAAGGTACCCCCATCATAGCATTGAGTGATATCTTTGGTTCTTGTACTATTGACTGCATAATATCAATATAATCTTCCAACTGCTCAGTCTGTGTATCTGTACAGTCTTCTTCCCCCACCAACTTAATTAAGAACAATTGTTTGTTCTTACACACATGGCCTGGTGAATATTTTTCAGTGCATCCAAAGCACTCCCCTCTTGATCTCTTGTCCTCAATCTCTTTATGTGACAGAGTCCACCTCTTTGAGTTTAAAGGTTTAGGGTTAATTATAGGTTTAGGTAATAAAGAAAGGTTAGTAGTTTTAGATGTAGGTGTTGTCCTGGACCCAAAAGCATAAAAACTTCTAGTTTCCTTGTTCCACCTAGGATTTGTAGCACTTAGTGACTCATCCTGATCTCTTGCCAATAAATAGGCTTCTGGCAAGTTCTTGGGCCTCAACAGCCTGACTGGATAACCAATCTCAGGTTTAACAGCCCTAAGAAACAGGCTCACAACATATTCATCTAGAATAGACACCTTTGTTAAGGCCAAATGAAACTCTTGACATAAGTCTTTCAAAGTGCCAGTTTGTTTTGATTGCTGCCAAAGCACCCATAGCATCTTGGCTAGTGACACTGCCAAATATTCCAGTCACAAAACTTTTATATTCTCCCCACAACATACCTTCAATATTGCCCCTCTAGACTTAACAAATGATCGATGCCACAATAATGCTACATCATCCATATGCACTATTGCCAATTTTACCTTCACATGCTCAGTTGTAACATCAATGGAAAAGAAATGTTCTACTTTACACAACCACCCTGAACATTTTCCCCGTTGAACTTAGGAAAATCTATCCGTGTTAACCGATTAGTGTGACTATTATAGGGTTCCATAACAGTCATACCTTGTGAACCATGACCAACATGACAGGTTCCTTGTGGTTGAGTATGAGACATATTTGGATAGTTTTCAAGATTTCAAAGACTTGAGCTTCTATCTGATCTTTCATGGCAGCCATGTTGTTCTTTAATTATTCTAGCGATGAATCATGTTCTTGAAGTTTTTGTTCCAATGATTGATTTCGAGTTAACATTTTCGATAGTATGAATAAGAGTAGACAAATCACAAATTGATCGATTTATTAGAATTGAATGATCATGAATTGATCAGTTCAATGGAATGGTATGATCTTCAATTGATCAATACGAGGAATCAAAAGAAAACAGAGTGTTCAGATGAAAACAGAGTATGAGGAATGAAACCAAATGAAGACGAAGAAGATGATCGAAACTATAGGAAACAGTGATTATTAGTGACGGATTAGGTTGTTTTAAGAGATGAATGACGGATTATCACGATGAATTATGGTGGTTGTGGGTAGTTACGGTGGTAGTTGGTTGTTACGACATCTAGTTATGGTGGTTGGTGGTGGTTAAACGGTAATCGGAGGCCGAGAACCGGCTGCTCTGATACCAATTTGTTAGCTAAGAAATGAGGAAGAATCAAAAGAGAAGAGGTTGGTCAAATCATAGCTAGTTTATTATCTCAATTAGTCGGGTATTTATACAATTGAGCCCAACCAATTTTCCCGCCAATACAACTACCAGCTAACTACTTTATCAAGTTTGACCATATTACAAGAATAGCCCCTTCTATTAAATTTTGAGCTATTATAACCCTTCTACTGTAACACTCGTTAACCCTAATTTCTCAACTTCAGGGCTGTTTGGTAGCCTCTTAATGACCATTCAGAGGCTACCTCTTATTCTCTTAATGGTCCATAACCTCTGAATGGTTAAAAAGTAACCTTAAGTCTGAATGGTTAAGAAGCAAACCATTAATATGTTAACTCTTAACCATTCATACTTAGGATTATATCTTAACCATTAAGAGATTATGAACCACTCAGACCGGTCAGACGTAGTCTCTTAATAACCATTGTCTTTTTCTTCACCGGTAAGTTCCTCTTCCTTTTGTTTTCCTTTTTTTTTTTTTTTTGCCATTGGGGTTGGTGGCCCAATGGTAGAAGCAATGCTTCTAGGAACACCTAAGGGAGAGGTCATGGGTTCAAGTCCCACAAGGAGTAGAAATTTGCCGTTCAAAAAAAAAAAAAAAAGTTCCTCTTCCTTTTTCATTTACTTGGCTATGCTTTTGTTACTAAAATTACTAGAACATGTAAGTTCCTTATATCAATTGAAACATAGGTAATGTTAAGTGATTCAATTTTTTTTTTCACCGAGTATATTAAGATTATCAACAGATGTCGCTTTGAATATGTTAATATTATTGTTATCTATTTTTTTTTTTTTTTTGTAAAATTGACATGATACTTACGATTGAAAAAAAAAGTATATTAAGAATGAACGGACGCAGATGCATAATATTGAAAAGCATGTAAAAATAATAAAAAAAGAGATGATTTGGTTTGTTTTCTTTTAGTTGCTGTTGATCTCGATCTATTAATCTATATGTCTTTATTATGTTAAAATTAGTAAGCATGAAATGACTCCAAGTTCATCCATATTTTTTTCTGTCTTAATCTTCAGCAAGGGTTATTTTCATATTATAGTTCATGTTTACTTTTGGTTTGTTGCTGGCAAATGCTATCTTCAATCTTCAACTGGTGCAGTGTTTGACATGGTTATGCAGGCCCTTGGAGACATATGTGGTGCAGGAGTGGTCAAGGGTCTCATAGGCAAGAACCAATTAACCACTTTGGGTGGTTAGGGCCACTACTGTACCACATGATTATACAAAGGGTAGTGGGCTAGGTGCTGAGATTGTTGGCACTTTTGTCTGGGTTTACGCTGTCTTCTCTAAGCAAGACTCACTGCTGCGCAGGCCCTTGTGAGAAAATATAGCGTATAAGATGACGTACTAAACTTTTGCAGCACATCTATGGGTTAGAGAAAATGAAAATGATGCTTTGATTACTTTTGATAATTTTGTTCTATCCAACGTGCACCAGTTTGTGAAATATAGTCGCCTAAAATAAATTGCTCTATGGGTAAGAATTTGTTTTTTATCTCTCATTCACACGCGTCCAAGATTGTGAATATCAAGTGCTAAAAGATTAAATTTTGATTCAAGAATATGCATTTGCTGAATGGCTGGCACACTTGATGAAGAAGATATATCTATTCTCAAAGACCTATTTCATGTCATTGATGTAGACAAAAAAGGTGCTATTAGTCTTGACTAAATGAGACATATATGTTGGTTTCACATTTTAATTTACTTTTTTTGTTTCATATAACTATGTGAATTGTGATAAATGTCAAATTTGCTCAGTTTATGGTAGGTTCTTACTAATGATGTTCCATGGAAGATGAAAGACTTGTGTGTTTTGGAGATTTTGCAAGCTGCAAGTTTTGAAATTTATATATCACATGATCATTTATAAAACGCAAATCTAAACACTGAATTTATCGTAAATCTTGTGGCACAGATTGACATTTATGGGTTTCACTGAGTTTGTAGTTGCGAACTTGCTACTCTTCATGTTCATCTTGTAGAGGAACTTGTCAATGAAAAATGGCAAATAATAACTGTTGGATATATTTAGTGTAATTGGATTGACTGTTTGACTAATATCTTCATAATAATACACAATATAGGTATGGTGGTGCGGAGTGCACGCCTATTTGAATTTATTATGATCTTAGGGGCGAAGCCCCTAAGGGACAGGGGTCCGGGGGCAGCGCCCCTAGGAGCAGGGTCCAAGGGGCGGCAGCCCCTGGCTGGAAAACTGCCTAAAAGGCAGTTACTGGCCAATATTCATTACGAATTCTTCTTCTCCTTGGTCAAATTCTCTGGTTCTTTTCTCTCAATCAAAAACATACAGAAACTTCTCAATCTCTGATTGTATCCGATTGAATATTCGATAGAACCGTCGAATTGATTCAATCTGAAAGCGATTACGTGCCTTTAGAGATTTTTGTTATCCGTTTATTTGTTCGTTTGTTACGGTTATTCCCAACAATAACCATAACCAGCCTTTGTGAAATCCAGTGTTGATAAAGAACTCTAAGTGGTAAGCTCTCCTTGAGGGCAACATCCTACATTCTAAATTTTCAAAATCATATGCATTTTTTTTCAAATCAAGCACCAAAACAATCCCGTTTGTAGAATTTGTCATCAAGGTTAAACCGCGTGTCAAATAATTCATATATTTTCAAATACCGTGTTAAATATGAAGCTGCAAATCTCTTTCTTTGACCTTTTTTCTGTTAATTTATTATATTTGCAGCATACACTCATACAGGTATAAGAGGGCCACTATATCCGCTTTTATCACATAAATAAAGATGGAAAGATTAGTCTCCTATAGTTCTGCATGCTATTAGGAAGTGCAAGCTCGAGTTGGAAAAATTGTAACGCAGCACTATGGTACGTCTTTCAGCAGCCAGCTAAATTAATACCAAAAGGATATAAAAAACGCGGTGTCTTCTCCCATTTAATGCAACCACGAAGAAGCTGCTGCAAGACACCATATATGAGAACAAAGCTCAACTTACACCACAAAAAGAAAACTTTATGGATGCATCAAATGCAGCCTAGAAAGAAAAAGCACTAATGCACGAGCCAACAATGAAGCCAAAACTGAAATTGAGAGTTGCTTAAGGGAGACTAAGAACGAGAAACCATGTTGATGTGGAAGTTTCTCACCCACTTTGGGTTAATTGATAGAACGAAATATAGCTAATATTAAGCGGGCCGCTACCTAAGTTATTCAAGATGGCAAAATATGCATTATTAGTATTATTTTTTATGCGGTTAATGTAACTAGATCAACAAATTAGTTATTCAAAAAGGAAAAAAATGTTTTTCAAGTCACCAATTCGAACTAACCCGTTTTGACACAATGACACGTACCAAACATATATCATTTTTGTCCAAGTATGTACTAACCCGCCGGCTTTACCCGCCACTACTTAAATTTGACTATTGTATCAATGACTTTTTACTTTTTAGCAGTATTATATTGATGGGGGGGAGACGATCGAATATGCTTGCATAATGTGGTCCATACGTTATAGTTTGTTACATCTTAATACTAAATTATTTAATTACAAGCTATAATTGTTTAAGTTTAAATCATCTTTTTGTACATTCCTTATTTTATTTTACGGTTTTTAAGAGAGATTGGTTTATGGGAAAATAACAAACATGATCAGTGGAGGTTTGATGTGTGCACTATTGTGCCCATGTTCCCTTGCAAGCCAACCACGTAGTTCCAGATAATTAGGACTAGTTTGTTTTATGTGATGTGTTCAATAAAGGAGTAGAGGGGATGCCCATATACAGATATACTCCACGTACATGTTAGTTATTCCCATGTTTATGTTAGTGTAGTGGTGGCTTGGTAGTTATGTAAGGCTATATAATAGCCATAGGTTTCCTTTCTATTGAATATGCAAATTAAGTGAATTAATAGCCCTATCCTCATTACTCTCAAGCTCTCAATCCTCCTTTCTGGCCATTTGATTTGCTCGGATCATACCAAGGTTTTACGAGGAAATTCGACATTGATGGATACATTGCGTGTGTGAAGAAGTTATTAAGAGGTGGTAAAGAAAAACGCAAAAACGGAAAAAGGGAAATCTTGGTTTGATAGTTAAGAACAAGTTAACAACATATGATACCAAGATAGTGTGATTTGCAAATTATGAAATTAGTACATATAAAGGGACAGATTCAAATACAAAGTAATGAAAACGTGCGAAGTGTGCGAAGTCTCACTTTGTACATGATAATTACGTAATGATAATTACGTGATTATCATTACGTAATTATCATGCACTTTGTACATGATAATTACGTAATGATAATTACGTAATGTTTTTGTATATTCATGACACGTCGCAAACCGTGAGTTTCCCATTTTACACTTTTACCTTGTCATATTTCTATGATGTTTCTTTATTCTTTATGTAGTGAAACCATAAAGTTTTTGTTAATGACAGTTATTTACACATTTACACATCAAATGGCGTATCTCTCCACGAGATGTCAAAAAAACTGTCAAAACAGAGGAAGCTTTTTGCAGATGATAATGATGATCTGTGCTCTATCTGCGCAGATGGCTATGTCATCTGTATACATATTTATTTTGTCAAATTCTGTTTCTTCAGACAGTAGAATGAGCTCTATTTTTGTGGAACAACGAGCATATTGTCAGCTTAATTGCTCAAAACCGCAATGTAATTTTACCATTAGTATTTGAAGCACTCGAGAACAATATTCAATCTCACTGGAATCAAGCAGTGTATATATGTTGGTGTTTATTGTTATGAAGTATATATAATCTAGACTTAGTTAATAAGGTGACTGTTATTATTAATATATGCCACAATAGATTATATGGCATAGAATATAATGGAAATAAATAATTCCAACTATTGACTATTAGCCAATAACAGTTTCAACTACGAAAATTACCAATAGTGGTCCCAACTTTCGACATATTGGAATATAATGGACCCAAACTAACGGAGGTCTAACTCCGTTAGTGTGGTGCTGACGTGGGATGCCACGTAGGCTCATTTTGCCACCTAGGATGCCACGTCAGCACCACACTAACGGAGTTAGACTTTCGTTTGTTTGGGTCCATTATATTCCAATATGTCGAAAGTTGGGACCACTATTGGTAATTTTCGTAGTTGGAACTGTTATTGGCCAATAGTCAATAGTTAGCATTATTTATTTCCATTGTTCCAATAATAAATAACTCTAGTTAAAGTGAGTTACTTTGGATCAAATAGTTAATATGGGTCAAAATTAGCAAACAGGTCATCGGGTTATAACCACCGTGTCTTACTAAAGGTAGCGATGGTTGGCCATAACTGTAGTATATATATGAGTAACAGATTATATAAGAAAGGTTGTGAAAATGTTGAGTAGAATCATTTGCATGAATAAGCGAGTTTTGGTTTGAGAGAACGCAATTAGGCATCGTATCAGGAAACAAGCGTTTTGGGTGATGTCGCTGATCCATTCAGCGACTTCTCTCATGTATAAACAACCTTCGAATGAAGTCTGATATGGTGTAAGGGGATGTTGTTGATGTCGCTGATTCAAGCTAAGGCTTCAAAGATGAAGTCGCTGAACTAGTATAAGGCTTCTGAGATGTCGCCGATTGATTATGAGGCTTCAAACTGATGTCGCCGATTGACTATAAGGCTTCATGCAAATAAATTACACTCCGAATGATAGATCCCCTGCCTCATACATTCTTCATTGTTTTCCATTCATAGCAAAAACAATCAATTGTTATTATACGGGTGTTTTCCATTCAAGTTAGAAAGGTTAAAAAACGTGGTGTTATTATATGGGTGTATATGAAAAAAAAAGGTGGCGTTTCATAAGTTTGAAATGAAATTCGTGTGGGAGGGTATGGTAATTTTTTAGTGTCTTTGGATCGGTGTTACATCTGCATCAAACTACTTGGATCAATGTTACATCTGCACGTGGAGTAACACTTGTAGAATGCAACCTTGGTATGGTAGTTTATAATATTGGAGAGGTGGGGCATGCACCTAGATTTTGTTAACGGAGATCATGGTTCAAGACGCCCATAATCGTTGTTGATAAGACAACTTGCAAGGGCATCGTGTTTCTTCTGTCATATCGTGGAGAGTGCCGATTCTTCGCTGATCTTGTATTAATGGTGGAGTGCCCGAAGGTTGGGAAAAGTCCCTTTGGCTACCATTTGGTCCCCCGACTGGACTCTATCACTGGCAGTAGCATTGGTGTCAGTGCTATGTGTGAAGTGTCCATGTGGCACCACTGAGGAGGACGGGCTAAGACTCTTCGGTGATCTTCTGGTTTCACCTTCTCCGCGCCCGATTTTCGACACCGGTTTTCCGGTGTTGGATTTTTTGTCTTCGCCTTGTTTGTACAACCGGCCAAAAGCTTTAGTCAAACCAATCGATGGATGATTCTGCAACTTCGGTAACAAATGTACCTTTGTGCTCATTGGATCGATGTTACATCTTCATGGAGATTTAATAATATTGGAGCTGTGGCGTGGCTCCCAGATCTACGCCATAGAGAGATAACAAACTTGTCTTTTAAAGAGTTGTGAGTAAAGGCTTCTAGTAATAAGTCTTTGTTTTTAAACTTGTATCAAATGATCGTCTCCACATCCTTAAGGCTCCGTATTAATGAGTTGTTGCAGTGGTGGCGGGATGCAAGGCTGTATGAAACCCCATCCAGCCTCCTCTTTCCATCCCGTTAATGACTGTATCCTGGCAAATTCTCCTGCCGTCACCACTGAAGAGGAGGGGCAGCGCCATGTGTTTGATGGGGTACTTCAGCTTTTGCGCATATGGTCTTGTTGAAGGGCAAATTCTACAGCATCAGGCTTTAAATGATTCTGCAACATCAGTGGTGCTCATTGGATTGATGTTACATCTGCATGGAGATAACAAACTTGTCCTAGGGATTCCGAAGCCATGTTAGGGAAAGTGCTCTCTTCACTCCGTTTGTCATTCGGATTCTGTATGAAGAAGCCCTTGACTGTATTTGATAGCGCTCTCGTACATTACCAGTTCACCATGCCACGTCATCCCCGGTTTCAACCAAGTGATGTTTTTTCTGTGAAATCTTCAACCTCACTGAGCAACTTAGAGCCAACGGTTAAACTTATTTTCAAACAAGAAGTTTAAACCAACAAGAGGAACCCTTGTTTGATTATACTCGAAAAAAGCACACTGTTGTGCTCATTGGATCGATGTTACATCTGCTAGGAGATTTAATAATATTGGACCTGTGGCGTGCCTTTCCTAAGTCTATGTCATGGGGACTTAATGGAGAGACAACAAAACTGTCCTTCGTATTCTTAAGGCATGGATAGGATTGCTCTATATGTTCGAGACCGGATTCCCGCTGTCATCAGAATTCGAGTCTACTCCTACTTTGGATCAATGTTACATCTGCTACTTACTTTCACGTGCTTTTTTTATCTTCTATTTTCAGCGACGTTGTCAATGGTTATGGTTTAGGGAAATCATTAAGGACACACGCGGCAACGTCTTTTATCTCTAGAAAAAGCACATTGTTGTTCACTTTGATCTTTTTGATCGATATTACATCTGCTACTTAAACTCGCGTCGTCAGCAGCGTAGGGAAGACACTTTAATGTAATCTTTGTATTTCATAAAAAAAAAGTGACTTTGATGATGTAATATTAATATTTGGATTTTATTGAATTGTATGTATATGACCGTTTATACCCAAAAATATATATATATTAAAATAAAATTTAAAATAAAACATTACATTATCCCTAAATTAAAACATTACATAAAACCTTATTAAATTAAAACGTTACATAAAAAGTCTTTTCACCCTTTTTGTCGAGGATAGAATGACGTGATCTAGACGTTTTTAGGGGCCGATTTTCCATGGGACCTGATATCTCGCGTGAGGACAACGCGTCGGGCCACCTGGCGACCGTGCCCGGATGCCGGATGCGTTGATAAAGAGGCACGAAAAGGGCCCCGGGGTCATTTTCAACACGTTGGAAAAAGCCTTTTCACCCTTTTTGTCGGGGATAGAATGACGTGATCTGGACGTTTTTAGGGGCCGATTGTCCGTGGGACCTGATATCTCGCGCAAGGAAAATGCGTCGGGCCTCCCGGCGACTGAGCCCGGATGCTGGGTACGTTGATATAGAGGCACGAAAAGGGCCCCCGGGGTCATTTTCAACACGTTGGAAAAAGCTTTTTCACCCTTTTTGTCGGGGATAGAATGACGTGATCTGCACGTTTTTAGGGGCCGATTTTCCATGGGTCCTGATATCTCGTGCGAGGACAACTCATCGGGTCTCCTGGAGACCGTGCTCGGATGCCGGGTGCGTTGATAAAGAGGCATGAAAAGGGCCCCCGGGGTCATTTTCAACACGTTGTAAAAGCCTTTTCACCCTTTTTGTCGGGATAGAATGACGTGATCTGCACGTTTTTAGGGGCCGATTTTCCGTGGGTCCTGATATCGCGTGCGAGGACAACGCATCGGGCCTCCCGGCGACCGTGCCCGGATGCCGGGTGCGTTGATAAAGAGGCACGAAAAGGGCCCCCGGGGTCATTTTCAACACGTTGGAAAAAGCCTTTTCACCCTTTTTGTCCGGGATAGAATGACGTGATATGCACGTTTTTAGAGGCCGATTTTCCATGGGACCTAATATCTCGCGCGAGGACAACGCGTCGAGCCTCCAGGCAACCGTGCCTGGATGTCGGGTGCGTTGATAAAGGGGCACGAAAAGGGGCCCGAGGTCATTTTCAACATGTTGGAAAAAGCCTTCACACCCTTTTTGTCGGGATAGAATTATTGTCACAGGGATGATTTCACAGGATCTTATTTAGAGAGAATTGAATAACAATGTGAAATGCATATTTACAAATGATGATGTACATGCCTATATATACTATGTGAATGGGTGTGTCTCTAATAGACATGACCCTTCAAACTATCATAACTACCAATAACTAACTTGTGACACAATGGTTCACTTATTTATATTCTAGACTTAGGATATATAATATATACTTATGATAAATCAAATATTATATGCTAACAAGAATGACGTGATCTGCACATTTGTAGGGGCCCTTTTTTATGAATACGAACAGGTTTATATTAAACTGGATGCCGGGTGCGTTGATAAAGAGGCACGAAAAGGGCCCCCAGGGTCATTTTCAACACGTTGGAAAAAGCTTTTTCACCCTTTTTGCCGGGGATAGAATGACGTAATCTACACGTTTATATTAAACTTTAATATAAATATATAAGAACTATCGTTTTTTTTTTCAACACGTTTTTTTCACCGTTTTTGATGTTTGAAAATCTTATTTTTTTTGTTCGTGAACACATGATTTTCTTAACGAAAGAATACGAACAAGATCTTGTTCGCGTTAGCTTGGTTCGTTTGAAACCGTATGAATGAGTTGTTGATCCAGAGTGTACATAGCATACAGCCAACATGGTAGACACCCTTGAAGAAAAGACTATCTTAGTCAACGAAGCACCCGTAATCATATCGAATGGAAAAGCCATACCAGTAGATGGAAAGGTAGTCGCACCTTACTGAATGGGTTTGTAGAATGAAAGCATAGACATTTACTCAAAACGATTTGGGCACTCAAATTCGACACAAACCTTCCAATTAAATTTTGGGGCGAGTGCATCTTAATCGCAGCCTACATCATAAATAGGCTTCCCTCCAAATTTTGGGGTGAGTGTATGTAATACCCGAAAATTCGAAAACACTGGAATAATAAATATCGATTTATTATGTTAGATCTTAAAGAGTTTAATGTGCCGTGATACAATAGATTAATTATTAGCGAGATAAACTAAAGGTCTAAATTACCATATCTATATTCTTAGTTTATAAACCAATAGGTTTATATATAAGTTATATATGTATTAAAATTTTTATTTTTATTAAGTTATAATGTTTAAAGTATAAAACTAAAAGGCATGTTTGTTAGTTGCTTCTAGAGTTATTAGTGGAAAATTTCAAAATAAATCAATTCCATATTAATTTTACGTAACCTCCTTCCCTTTTTTTTGGAGTTCGATCAACAAAATCGCCATAAGTGTCGCACACCATATCAATTCGTAACCGACGTTCATCATATAAACCCTTTCAAGTCTAGTCTCACAAGTTTCACATACCAGTACCACACACATCTCGCCGCAATGGTTTTGGTTCTGTTTTCCACAACCACCACCGTACACCCGGCCTCTCGCCGGAGTCACCAACAAACTCCAAATTAGAACAGCCACGCCACCGCTGCAGCTTTATCGCTTTCGCCGATCCAGTCCGCGACCATTGCTTCTGTTTCCTTTTTCTTCGTTGATATGAAACTTTAATCGTGGTTCTCATGTCGGCTATGTTCGGCAACTAAGGCACCAACATCACTTTTAAGTTCTGATATTAAGGTAATCACTTATCTATTTTTTTATGCTGCAAACCGGTTTGTTAATGTTTTATCGGTAGTCGTCTTCTCCGTGTCTAAACCAATAAGCTGAAGATGACGGCTTTGGAAGAACAAACTAGTTTATTTTATAAACTTATTGTCGTTTACTAAAAGTATTTTGTACGTTAAGATTTGTTTTAAAAGGGTAGCTTTTGAAGATGAATCATGTTATATCATAATCATACAAGTACTTGAAAATCCCAAAAAAAAATAATGATACGTGGAATTTGAAATATGGATAAAACATAATTAAGTTATTTTGACAACTAAAATAAATAAGTTGTGTAAATAGATGTACGTTCCTTTATTTTGTTTTACATCAATGGATATTTTATCTTGACAAAATTATGTCTTTGTTAGTGAAATTAAATTGGTGTACTTGTTGCCTGAAATTAACTAAGCAAACGACTAAATTAAAAGATTTCATAATTGGAAATATGACCATCTTGTAGATTTCACGACAACCGTTTAAAGGATATGATTTGTTTCGGTCACAGATTTCGCACTAGTAAGGTACGGATTCTGTTTTCTTTTAATCATAGTATAACTTTCGTTTCCTTCCATGTGTACGGGTTCGTTAGTCGTATCATCAGAGTATAAAATTCATATCCGTTACTTTGTAGTACGGACTTACGTCTATGTTTAGAGTCTGTTTGTCATCATTTTATACGTATCATCGGTTCGTATTTAGTTCATTATTTGGATCGGTGTGTATGTGTCAGTTTGTTTGTTAGTGTGTCATAGCATGCCATGCCTCTGACTTGTACTCATGGCCGCATGTTCCAGTTAGTAGTTTGCTTGTAATTATTTACATGGCCTTAGCTTTTGTACTCTGTCACCCGAGTAGTTTGTTTTGACTTGTCGTTGGGGCGTCAGCGACATGAACACTTTCCGTGACAGTGCGTAATCAAAATCACGGCGTCTCTTACATGGTCCCTTAGAGGCGTATGGATATATCCTAGATCTGATTTTGACATCTGATATATGTTTCTGTTTTGTGGAGATTGGAATAATGGGTGTACGCCACGCTCACCGTCTCATAGGTGCATGGACTAGCTAGCTATGTACCAGTTTGTAAGTTTGTTTTGGCTCGTGGGTGCTTCCGTTTGACGTGACTTAATTTATTGTTATGAATAGTCACGTAGTTTGATGTATGTATCTGTTCTGATAAGTTTCTGATATTGTTCTTATATGCTTTGGTATGTGTCTGATTATTGTTCCGATTAAGTATCAGGTTTTGCGTCGAATTATGTTCGTCAGTTGTTTCGATATAAAAGTTTGGTTTCGAGTTTGAAATAGAGTTTGTTTGGTTTTCGTATTTTCTTTCGTATGTTCACTTCGGTCTCAGTCCTATTATGTCTTGTTTTTTTTCGCTGCGTTGAATTTACTTGTACTGTCTATTCCTCCGTTACTGAGCAATTTTTGGCTCAGCCGTATTTTCTTTTGTTGTGTTGTCTTATTTGTTTCGCAGGTAACATGGGATTTTGGGAAACCAGTGAAGAGCGTTAAATGAAGTTAAATTTCAGTTTCTTTATTAACATCCGTAATGTTATAAAAATGTAATTAGGATTGTTTTGTTTTAAACCTCTGGAATAGTTTTTGAATTTGATATCTGTAATGGTGACACGTCAGCCCTATCCGGGTTGGGGTGTGACAGTGTATCTTAATTCCTAAAACCCAACTTTTGATACCATAAGAATTCTTTCTTATACGAATTATTATCTTAGCTTTGAAACCAGAGGTGACAAATTTCAAATAAGAGGGAGACTAAGTGTTTTCATGGGCTACCCAAATGGCATATAGGAATATAAGATTTATGATCCAAACCATGGCAAAATTATCATGTCTAGACACGTAAAATTCATAGAAGAATGTTTCCCTTTTTCATAAATAATTTTGTTTAAAAAAACGTGAACAAGAATTATATTCCAGGTTCATTTGGTGAAGGACTTAGGGCCCAATATCTTAACCAATCACCACATCAATCTTGAGGAATCCGATATGGATGATTTGGGCCTTAACAGGCCAATAGGATACATTAGCCCTTAAGGACCACACTTTATGGAAGGAGATAATGCCACTGATGAAGCCATAAATTCGGGATCCATTGAGTATGAAATTGTTGAAACTCAAAATAGTAATGTTGGGCTAGGAAGAGGGAAACGGAATGTCCTATTTCAAACTGTTCTTTTTTTTTTTGGACGGTGACTTTCTCGAAACTGGACGTGGCAGAGATCATCACACCCCCACCATTGGGGGCCCTAACCCTTCCACTTCGCCCAGACTATCTTGCATCAGAGGACGCTGGTGCGGTGGGGGCTTCGGCGTCCGCCCGGAACCGTACTGCCTCTACACGGGCAAGCCCGCTAGAGTAACAGCCGGATTAAACCGGGTCGCCTCAGATTCGAACCTCCGCAACTAATGGCTCAAAGGTTCTCCTCTTCATCGACATACCCCCCAAATTGTGAGAAATGGGGATCGAACTTGGGGCTCACAAGGAGACACCCTGTTCTTCCACCACTACGCCACAAAGTGGAGGATCTATTTCAAACTGTTCTCATACGATAAATTTTCAAACTCGCATAAAGGCTCTTTTGGCTGCCATCACCTCTAATGATGAGCCAAAAGATTTTAAGCAAGTCGTGCATTATCAAAACTCGAAAAATGGCAAGCGAGTGAGATGAAGCCACTTAAAGAAAATGGGACTTGGACCATAAAAGATCATCCAGGTGGAAAATGAGCTATAGACTCTAAATGGGTATACAAAATAAAGTACAAACCAAGTGTTAAAACTGAAAGGTACAATGCAAGACCGTTGCAAAAACTTTATTTTAAAGATTGATTATATTTGGGGCTTGAACTCATGTCACGCACCAGGTAATGTGTATCTAATCGCTTGAACCAAGCTGCAAGGTTGTTCGTCACACACGCCACACCAAATAGTCATCGCACGTTCATATAACTTTACTTTTCTAGTGGTCTCGATAATCCTCTCATCTCTTCTTCATCATTATGGAGCAATACACTGATGATGTTGTATATTGTAATTTTTACTAGCTTTACAACCGTAAGTGGTTTGTAAATGTTTGATACTTCAAATTCAAATTAGTTTTAGTAATGTACGAATGAAATTTCATTATTAACATGAAATAAATAACATCAAATTTAAAATTAGTTACTTGTTAAATAATTAATCAATAGTTGTATTTTGACGTAATATTAACTCCAAAATATAATAATGTTGTTTTGTTGATGCCCCGACAATTTCAACCAACACCCTATTGCCTTTAGCCCCAACCATATTTCACTTCATTTTCATTTAATTTTCAACAATAATTTATTAAGTACAACAATAAAGCGTTTACGTACAACCTTTTTAAGCCGTCGCTGCCGTATATGAGTTCACGAAATTGATGTGTTTTTAATGTTCAATCGTTGATGCATGTAAATATGAATTATATTTCAACGCCATTTAATAATATTTAATTTTAGAAATGTGTTCACAATAAATAACGACAATAAAGTTTGAGAGCAAATTTGCCAATTCACATTTCGGTGGCAGATTTCTCAATGTTTATGGGTTTTTATTAGTATATTTTTAGAAAAAGGTTATTTCACTTGTAAATTTTTTTTATAAAATAATTAAAACATCCAATTATATCAAAAAATTAAAGAAATTAAATTATAAAAGAGTAAATGATAATTTATGGTTTTTTATTAGTATATTTTTAGAAAAAATGTAATTTCACTTGTAATTAGATCAGAAAATTAAAGAGATTTTTTTTTTAAAGAGATTAAAAGATAAAAGAGTAAATAATAATATGCTTAGTTGGAATCAATATCAAATTATAACCATTTTGTATTCATAAATGCATTTATTCAACTAAATATCATATTTAGGCCGAGGGTACGGGTCACGCACTAGGCTCCTCTCCACCTCGGCTAAATAACACCTATGGGCGTCCTCTCATCCATTTCTCAGACATCATTGGCCAAATAACACCTATGGGCGTCCTCTCATCCATTTCTCAAACACCCTTGAGGAGCGCATTTGTACCTAGTTTGACAAGCCATCATGTGGGGAAGCCATGTGGTTTTGAACCAATCAGATCTTTTTTATTTTTTATTATTAAAGTGTGTTATTCCATTGCATATAAGTGTTAAAAGGGTAGTGTACTAACAAAGGAAAAAGACAATATATCAAGCCTCATTGTCTACGTAGTGCTGAAGTGACACAATAAAGTCTTTAGGAACTCCATTCAATACCACCTGGCCTTAGGCTGGTGGGTATGAGAATGAGCCTTCAAGGAAGGACTACCCGTCACGTCAGCTGCCACGT
Source organism: Ambrosia x helenae (assembly GCA_030844895.1). Classification (NCBI taxonomy): domain Eukaryota; kingdom Viridiplantae; phylum Streptophyta; class Magnoliopsida; order Asterales; family Asteraceae; genus Ambrosia; species Ambrosia x helenae. Next base: position 49,023 of record JAUTDX010002360.1, on the reverse strand, counting down.
CATCTTAGAGAGTAGTCCTCCACAAGTGGATTAGCCAAAGTGTGGGGATGATGGTCCTCGGCTAGCCCCCCTTTAGTTGATACATACATTCATTTGCATTCAATCACATGGCACGTATCAATCATCCCATTGTGAACGTTTTGGCCGATCCTCCACCAGCGAGGGCGTTGTAGGACGAACCGGCCGATCCGGACGGCCCAGGGATGCCCCCACACCGGAGAGCCTTAGAGGTGTTAGTTATTAAGTTACTCAAGCTAAACTTGCATAAAACTTGATTTGATTAAAGCTAAGCTGAAATTAATTTTTTAAACAAATCAAGTTCCAAGTTCATACATATAAGTTAAACATTCTATATACCAACATATTACACGCCATTTTTTGTTTATGGTCAGTTGGTCACTACGAAATAAAGCGAGTATCAAACTTATTTTGTAGATCAGTTTGTTCTTGTTATATATTATGAACGAGAAAGCATGAAAGCTTGCTTATGGTTTGAGAAAAAGAACTCACGGGTTTAGGTTAGGTCAAAACTATTATTTACACTATTAACATATTAGTCTTCCCACATATATAATCACTAGTGGGAATTCCCGCGCGTTGTTGCGGGTGTCCCGTCTGATATCATATTCATATATGATGTATATTACGAACCATAACTCATTTCGAGCTAATTTGCACGTTAACACAGAGTCAACAATATGAGGCGGGAACATTAATCAAACCTTAAAACGACAAAAAAAAACGTAGAAATCGGAAATTGTTATAAAAAACGAAAAGGCGCAATCTCCTGTAATAAAGCTTTCATATAGAAGCTTTAGTTTATCAAACGTAGGAAGCGGAAGGAAGCCTTCAACTCAACTCAACTCAAATCGACTTGTTTATAGTTCTAGCCTCCATCCCTTTGGGAATTTTTATCAAACATGTGTGCCACGATGAATGTTTTTGTTTCCACTTATGATGTCAGACTAATAAAAAAATACCGTATAAATGAGTTGTATAGAAGCATCCATTGAGAAAATGTTTCAAGTTTTTACGATCTCGATCTTTCAAACATTATACAAAGAACTCAGAGAAAAGAAGATACCTATAAACCTACAGTATACGATGTTCTCGTGTATTCTGGTTCATGTGTGTGTTGTTTGTAAAATCCAACCACAGACGCTTAGCATAGTGCCTAAAACGGTCTTTCATTACGGTCTCCTCTTATTAGCATGTATCGAAAAGAATATCATGTAATGAAATATAAAAATAAAACCTGTATAAATCTACTTAGAGCTCTAGTCGTTCATTCTCATTTGTTGTAATTGTCTTATTTTTTGTAATTATTCAGTAATTTGTTTATCAGTTTTGATTAATTTGTAATTTATTATAAATTCCATCACCAATAACTTGTTTTTATTCGTCATGCCGATCATTTGCAATTTCGCACCTTAAAATCCAAATAAAACTCTAATGGAACTAAGACTATATGGTGTGCCTCCCCTTTCCCCCAACTCCCCCAAGTGCCACGTCAGCGCCACGTCATTTCCCCCTTCTCCTCCCCCAAAGTTTGGAAATGCCTTCCCCCAATTCCCCCATTCCCCCTTCCTTTTTTATTGGATAAAGGTTAATAAAAAAAAATAAAAATAAAAATGGGCCAATCACATGAATCGGTGAGAGAGGGGAAAATTCCCCGAAATCCCCGAAAATATCACGGGGGGGGCGGTGTTCCCCGGACTCACCGAAGCCACCTCAGCACCCCGTCCCCTTTCCCCGAACCCACACCGATCAGTCTAAGTTAACCAACAGTCAAAAGTTGGTACGAACAAACCGTATCAACACACTGTAGGGAAGGACATTGTTTTGAAAAGCGTGAGGGGCAATAGAGTCCACGGAACCTAGGCAAGAGGCGAAGGAGCACACAAATCACAAATGTAGTTATTAGCAACGGGTATACTATTGGACAATTATAAAATATGATCGTTCATTACAAAATAGGATTGTTTCTTGTGGCAACCATAATTCCTAAATACAAAAGCCTAAATTAAGTAAGCTATAACAGGTCTACTATTGGATAATTACATAATATGGATCCTTCTCCAGCGACGAAGGACCTAAGTTTTATTTTTAACAGAGTAGGTTTTTCTATTCAAAAGGGGGTAGCGGCGCAACTTGTGGCCCGTTTACCCGCCTCCCACTTGTAAGAATTATTTGTTTATCTATTAATTAAAAACTTTAATGAGTTTAAATATATATATATATATATATATTATGAAAGAGGATCTCGTATTAGTTGCAAAAGAGTTTTTTTTTTTTTTTTTTTGTCCTAGTTGGCTATCCTAATAGTGATGACTCATGACTTCCAGATTTGAAAGAATTTGCTTCATCACTTTCGGTGTTTTGGGCATCGGCTTCGGTATCTGCAAAGAAATTTAAAAAATTCGTCTAATACTCTAGTAGTGATGACCAGTTTCAGATGACTCGTTTGACTCTAACTTTCGTTTAAACCAAAATGAACTACTCCATAAACTGTTTAAGAGAAAGCGGGTTGAAATTGGACAAAACCGATTGGTTTCTAACCTGTCTACAAACCACCTTATTCAACTCAGTGGAAATTGATCATGACAAAAATAAAGTTTAAAACTGAATTGATGATTTTCGCCTTACAAAGAAGTTTAAGGGAAGACCCTTCTTGACTTTCTCTGATCAAAGTTGAAAACAAGTTCATATTACTCCATTACGAAATAAATAAAATATAGATACCAAACTATTTGAAGTTCATAAAGAATGAAAACCTCTTTGTTTTGTTTATTGTTTCAAATTTGACCTGTTTGACTGTTACCTATATGACCAGTTAACAACATCTTTGTGTTGAACAATCTATCTTTATCCTTTTAGATAAGACTTGAAGCTTATTGGCCCATCCTCCACCCTGTGAATTAGTTGATGGATAAAGGTTCCATGTATAAACTACAAAACATGCAAGTAGGTGCAAAGATGTAGGAAAAGAAATCTGTGGATTATTAGGTTGAAAGGAATTTATTTTTGTTGTTGGGTCATTATCTATTCTTGCGCTAGAAGGGTACCATTTTCTAAAGACTCTGACCTCTACTGTGTTTCATGACGACCTTTCTAATTAAAAAATTACTTATAACCTGGTTACATTTGAATTTGTTAAGTCGATATGATATTAACCGTTACACGGTAATTGGCTTTGCATATTATATTTATTATTTTAGAACCTATTTGATGTAGTGTAATATCAAGGAATGTGGTAATACGTCTAATGTATTTAAGTAAATACACTATCTTAACATACAAATATCATATTGAGTTACCTAGTTCAATTGGGTTTAAGTAACCAAACCACGAGAACATGATTAAAACTACATAAGGATACTTGAAAGAAAATAGGAAAAGTAGGTTCAATGGTTACCTTAATCGTCAAGCGAGATCGATTGGAAATTAATACATCGAGGCTTGTAGGTGAAAGAACCAGAGCCTGCAAGGACAAATTTGTATTATTCTTTTATCACCTCACCTATGATACAACGTGCAATCATGAAATGTGACAACATGCAAATACTTTTTTATAAGGAATATATATATATATATATATATATATATATATATATAGGGTTGGGATATTTTAGAAACCCTCTTGAGTTGTGGAAACTCTAGAAACCCTATGATGACCATTGATCAACAAGCATCTATGGTTGAGATTAATCCTGATTATTTTATTCACTAAAGTACATGTCCTTTTAATTTTTTGAAAGGATAAGGGTAATATAGGTATTTTGTCCATCTCTCCTCTCTCATCTCTCCTGACTCTCTCTCATCTCTCCTCTCTCCTGAATCTCTCTCATCTCTCTTCTCTCTCCTTAATCTCTCTCATCTCTCTTCTCTCTCCTGAATCTCTCTCCTCTCTATTTCCTCTTTTACATTTTTTCAGATTTGTATGTAACAACTTATGTGTTATGTTGTAACATGTTGTATGTATCATTTGTATGTATTTACATTGTTACATTTTTATACAGGTTACACTGTAAAGAGCAATTTTACATATCTTCCCTATGTTACAACACATGTTACATAAGAAAACCACATATACAAAACACAAACGGATACAAAAATACCGAAAATACAATCAGAGAATATGTATACAAAACCCACTTTACATACGAAAAACCCATCTTTTCACTAAAAAAACATATATCACGTGGAAACAACACAAAGTTACATACGAAAAAACCCAATTTAATTCCTCACTTCCCTCTGTTTAGTCCTCTCTTGCAATTGGAAACTGCAATTCAACAAATTAAGAACCAACATAAGAAAAGATAACAAAGTGTCTTGCATAATCATACGTGGGAAAACTGAGAAAAAAAACAATTAAATTAATATATGTTTGAACATATGAAAAACGTTTCTTGAATATAACATACAAAAAAAAATGCTTAGTAAAAAATAAAGAAGTAAACTTACAAAAATGCTTAGTAAAAATAAAGAATATAACATATGAAATACGTTCTCCATACTATTCAAAGTCCAAGTTTTAGAAACATACAAAAAAGTCAAATTAATTCAAAATTTATAAAAATAAAAAGAAGCTACATGTGACCCACCACTAAATTTTGGATTAAAAAACAATAAAAGTAAACTCCATTAAGTCATGGAGTGAATAAAGATTCAAGAAACATAAAAAACAAACACATACTAACCAAAGACTTTAGGGTACAGATCTGAATCCTTATCATCATCACTAGACTCTCATTTCGGCCATAGATCTGAATCTTCAGCGATGGTTTATCAGCAAACAAAGACAACGAGGGTTAGGGTACAGATCTGGATTTGTGAAGAGAGATGCAGATCTGAACAAAAAAACGACGACGGTTAGGGTACAGATCTGAACACAATGAAGTTGTGAGCGTTGGTGATGTTCGTTGTGTTACAGATCCGTAGAGAGAGAGATGCGGATGAAAACAACACCATTTTCCGTCCACCTCGTCACACACCGCCGCTGGCCGCCGCCGCCACCACCACCGCTCACCTCGTCACCAGCGCCGTACAACACCACCCCTATGCATCACCGTTGTACACCCACCTTTAATATCTTTAAGATAGAGAGATACAAAGAGATTTTGATGAATTTGTTTGATGTAAAAATGAAATAGAAGATAAAGAGAGAGAATGTGTGTGTGTGTGAGAGAGAGAGAGAGATGGTAGAGACACATTTCATCTGAACTCAAAAATGTGTGACTTTATGTGCTTCAAATATAAAGTCAAAAAATCAGAAAAGATGTGGTTTGCCCATAATACCCTTTTAGCATAAAGAAAAAATGGTAGACATGGAGCAATGGTGGCCACAAATGGGGTTTCTAGAGTTTCTACAACTCAAGTGAGTTTCTACTAGATACTTAGCCTATATATATATATATGATATATATATGGTCCCTCCCAAACAAGGAGAACATGTTTGATTGGCTTTAAGAGTTATATAATTGTGACACATTTGCCCACAATACTATTGTATCCAGAGTACGTTGTTTTAGAATAGCTCACCCTTCATAAACAATCTGAATGACATAACGATAACAAAAAATCAACTATCATATGGAAAAAGTGGTTACCTTAACCGCCAAGCAAGAAACCAAGATGCGGGTGATGAAATATTGTTGACTTTCTTGTTGTGTTGAACCTGATCTTTCTCTCTTGTTTGCATATGTTAAGCACATTAGCACATCAAAACATGAACAGTCAATTTGACAAGCTGATAAAAGATAAAGCTTCTTGAATCACTTAACAACAAATGCCCGCCGCAACGCGCGGGCATTCCCGCCGAAACTGGTACCAAAATTTTGCATTTAGACATAATTAAATAACTCATATTCAATCCCAACTCAAATTCTATGATGATAAAATTGAAAAGAACTCAAATACACCATAAAGTGTGTAAAAAAACACTAAAAGACTAACCGTAGAAAAAGAAATATGCCACACAAATCCAAAATAGAACATTGTTGTGTTGTAAATAAGTGGAGGGTTAACAAATACCTAAAATGCTAAAACCATTGCAGAAACAATCATTTCTAATGATATTACTCACAGCCAATTAACCTATTGAATCAACAAAAATCTGAACCACATAAAAAAATCATATTAATTACTTCATTTAAAAGGAAAAAAGAGGTATATGGCTTATGCTTACCGAGATAAGTTTGACAAACTGACCCCTAGTTCTGACTCCCAAAAACTTCAAAAGGAGAAAATTAAAATTCATCGCTATCTCCAATCAAAAGGACCTTAATGACATAATCATAATCTGGTTATGCCCTAGCCGGTGGAGCGGCCTTTCAACCTCAAAGATCACAAAACAGCAACAAACACTTCTGGTCTAAATAGCATGAAAAACTATTAACAAACTAATCAAACAAAAATAAATAAATAAACAAAACCTGAGAGATGAGTGCCCTCAATTGAATCCTAAGAAATGTTTGATATATATATATCAATTAACAGATGAACCATAAGCATTTGAAGAGTCACATTGATGGGGAGATGAATGCTCGCAATTGATGCTCACATTCAACAGTAACATTATGATTAATGGTAATTAAGGGTTACGTTGATGATTCTTAAAACTTCTATCGATGAATTGATGATAAACAGATAGATAAGGGCAAGGATGGAACACCATTTTTATATTGTGAGTGAGGAGGTGGGTGAATTGTCTATATTACCCTTTTAAGTGTCTCAATTGTCACAACTATGCCTAAAATGCCCTTAAATTTCTTGCTTAAATATGTTGTACATGTTGCTTATTATGTTGTACGGAAATGCAAATTACTATGTTGTACATCACTCCTCCTTTATAATGTAATTATAGATAATTATAGATTATAGATAATACCATAAAAATTATTGTATACATGCATGCATATAATAAATGAGCCAAATTACGTTATGAAAGACTAAGCTTGAGTTATAACTATAAGCTCGAGTTATAGACATAAAACTCGAAACAAATAGATCACAAATTTATTTAACTTAAATGATTCAAGCTCAAACTTATATATTTGTGTACAAATCTAACTCAGTTACAATTTCAAAACTTAAATCAAATATTTACCAATGACTATTTTATCATTCAATGAAAATATATATATGAGATGGTATAACTAGTGTTAAGATTGTTTAACTGTGTTAGAACAAATACATTATTAGTATCCAAAAACAATATTAATATATACTTTGGCTGTTTGGCACCATACCCATCAAAACTAGAGCTGCAAACGAATTGAACAAACACGAATAATGCCTTATTTGTGTTTGTTTGATAACAAAATAATGTGTTCACGAATTGTTCATGAACACTTACGGAACAAAATTTTCTATTTGTGTTGGTTTGTTAAAGAAATTACTGTATTCGTGTTTGTTTGTTGATTTTAGGTACCAGACAAAAGTGAGCGTAAGCAAACACAAATGAACTTTCATTAGTATAGACGCACAAAAATGTGAAGTAATACTAATATGTAATATATAACTAATAGTTATTAAATAATAGTTTTCTAAGAATTTTGAAGTACTTAAATTAAAAATAAAAGTTAAAGAACCCAATGAACTATAAAACATAAACGAACACTTTACCGAACGTTCACGAACATAAATGAACGAATGCCACCTCTATTCGTGTTCGTTTGTTTAGCTAAATGAACGAAATTTCTTGTTTGTGTTCATTCATTTATTAAACGAACGAACACAAACGAACTTCCCGCCGAACGGTTCACGAACTGTTCATCAAACGTTTGGTTTGTTTACAGCCCTAATTAAAAATAGGGGTGCAAACGAGCCGAGCCGCTCGTGAGCTACTCGAGCTCGGGTCGGTAAAAAGCTCGAAACGAGTCGAGCCTTATCGAGCTCGAGCCAAGCTTGAGCCTAAAACTAAGTTCGTTTATTTATCCAGCCCGAACTCGAGCTTGGCATGTGAATCTCCTTAGGCTCGTCGAGCCTTATCGTGCCTGATGTAATATTAGTTTTTTTTATATTTAATAATATTTACCACTCATTTTAAGTCGTTTAGTAAACGAGCCCCGAGCTTCACTTATCGAACTAACGAGTCTAATCGAACTATTATTTATATTATTTTTATTTAAATAAACGAGTCAAGCCCGAGTCAAGATCAAGCTCCTATAAATTAATCAAGCTGAGCCTGGTTAAACTCGGATTCGGCTTGACTCGTTTACACCCTTAATTAAAACCCATATATAAGTTGGTTAACATTTAATCACCCCTTAAAAGTAAATTAATCTCCAAGTAAAATAAATGTAAATAATAAACATGATAACAATAAAAGGCAGGAGCGTTTTAATATTTAATCGTTGGTTGCCAGCAAAAACGACACTGTTTTCTCTTTTTCTTTTTCCTTTTTCATTTTTAACAAATATTATATTCCCCTCTCTCTCCTCCTCTCCTGATTTATCACTCTCCCATCTCTCTCTCTCTCTCTCTAAAACCAAACATTCATTCTCTCCCTCCCCCTCTCTCTCTCTCTCTCTCTCTCTCTCTCTCTCATGGCCACCTGTCGCCGGAAACCTCCAAAACACTAAAATAGCCACCACTACCAACCCATATCTCCCATTTCCCATTCCTCTCAATGTCTCCGTTACCAATAATAATAATATTTCTCTTTTCCCTTTCTACCCTTCACCACCAAGCCACCTCCGATCTAACCCAAGAACAACAAGCCCTCCAAACCTTAATCAAAACCCTCCCACACGACCCTCGCTACTCATGGAACCCATCACAACCCGTCTGCAACTGGCGCGGCGTCACCTGCGACCCAACCAACTCCACCATCACCTCCCTCCGTCTCCCTGGTGCCAGACTCGTCGGAACCATCCCTCCAAACACAATCGGCTCCCTTCCTAACCTCCGTGTCCTCTCTCTCCGTTCCAATGCTCTTTCCGGTCCCATCCCTACCGATTTATCAAACCTTGGCTTAATCCGAAGCCTTTATTTGCAAAATAATAAGTTTTCCGGTGAGTTCCCAACCAGTGTTGTTAATATGAGTAATGTGGAACGGTTAGATCTTTCGGGTAATGGGTTTTCCGGGCAGATTCCGTTTTCTATTAATAATTTAAAAAAGTTAACCGAACTTCGGTTACAAAACAATAGCTTTTCCGGTCAGCTACCGAGTATAAACATTGCTAGTTTATCCGATATAAACTTAGCTAATAATAAACTAAACGGGTCTATCCCAAACTCGTTAGCTAAGTTTCCAGCGTCTGCATTCTCCGGTAACATTAATCTCTGTGGAAACCCTTTACCGCCGTGTAACAATACCTTTTTCCCATCTCCGGCACCGTCTCCGGTCAAATCACCTCCACCTGTCGGTAATAAAAAGTCTAACAAGCTTTCAACAGGAGCCATCGTCGCTATTGCAGTTGGGTCTGCTTTAATCCTGGCTTTACTTTTACTAATATTATTACTATGCATCCGAAAGAAACGTAACCAACGAACAAAACAGCCACCAAAGCCACCGGTACAAACTACAGCAGCTGGTGCTGGTGGTGGTGGGACAAGAGCAGTAACAGAAGCCGGAACGTCGTCGTCGAAGGATGACGTAACGGGTGCGTCAGCAGAGGGAGAGAGGAATAAGCTAGTGTTTTTTAACGGTGGGATATATAGTTTTGATTTGGAGGATTTGTTAAGGGCGTCGGCTGAGGTGTTGGGGAAAGGGAGTGTAGGGACGTCGTATAAGGCGGTGTTGGAGGAAGGTACGACGGTGGTGGTTAAACGGTTGAAAGATGTGGTGGTGACGAAGAAAGAGTTCGAAACACAGATGGAAGTGTTGGGGAAGATGAAGGATGATAATGTGGTTCCGTTAAGAGCGTTTTATTATTCCAAAGATGAGAAGTTGCTTGTTTCTGATTTCTTTCCTGCTGGTAGCTTGTCTGCTCTTCTTCATGGTAATAATAATAATAATAATAATAATTTCTTCTTTGTCTTTTTAACATTTTTTGTTATTTTATTGCATTTAGTTAATGGTTACAGCCTACAGGGTACAAGTGTTACTGCATTGTGTACAAGTTGATATACCTTTTAACAACTTTTTGGTAGGATTAATGTGCAAGTGTGATTGAAATGGTTATGGTTAATTGGTTATACACTTATACCTAGCTTGATTATGCTATATGGACTTGTACTTTCTGCAACAATTAGAAAAAAATGTATTGAGTGCAAAATGCTAGGTTTTGGGACCAAATTTTAGATGGGAAATCTGCGTTGCAAATTTGCAACTCAGATTATGCTTTAGGAAGTTGTACTCTATGGTTAAGTAGTTGTAAATTGTATCTAGAAACAGAGGCCTTTTCTTGCTTAGATTCTGGGTAGCTTAGCTATATGCTACTAATGGCTGAAATCTTTTTGTTCAATGCAATTGATATCTGATATCTCTAGCTTCAAAACAACGTAAAAAACATGTACCTCAAGCATAAATAGCTGTACATTTCACCTAGATAAGGACATTCTACATGTGGATCCAGACGTGTTTTCTATCTAGAGATCTTGATTTTTAATCTCCATTCTATTTGAAGAGGGTCAGATATGATTTAATTAAAATTTGATTTAATTTTTAAAATTGCATAAAATTGGACGTTTATTTTTGTAGTGTACTAGTGTTGCAAGCTAATTTATAATTTTTATTTAGGGAATGGAATATTATGTAAATGTTTAATATTTTGAAGTACTAATTATACGTGATTGTCGGGAGCATGTTTTTTTTTTTCTTTTTTTTTCGCTTTTTAGTTTTTTAACAAAGGCAGAGCATATACATACATGTGGTGTGAAATACGCATCCAGGCGCATGATATCTTTGTGGGCTACCATCATGTGAGTTGTAAATGTTACACTTAAGTTCCTTTAAAAAACCAATAATTGCTACATGCCCCCCATGTTTCCCTTCACATGTTTTATTGAGTACCACTTCTTGCAATCATGATGAAAAAGAATGTTTTTCCTTTTTTGCCCTTTGGTTTCCTTCCTTCATTCTCACCCTTCCCTTGTTCTTTTTTGGGACCCTGCAAATGCATTGATGACTTGTACGGTACAACTAGTAGATGCATTCATGAGTTGCATATGATTATTAGTTAAGTGTTAGTTAAATGTCTTAACATGCTAGGCATTGATGTATTGGCAATATAAATTTAGACGATTTGTTAGGTTGTACAGTACAATAAGTTAAAGCATCGATAAACGGTGTGACTTTTTTTTTTGCAGGAAGTAGAGGCTCGGGTCGAACACCACTCGACTGGGACCATCGGATGAGGATCGCATTGAGTGCCGCGAGAGGGATTGCATACTTACATGTAGCTGGAAAAGTGGTTCACGGCAATATCAAATCATCCAACATCCTGCTCCGACAAGACACCAGCAGGGATGCTGCTGTATCGGATTATGGGCTCAACACACTCTTTAGCGGTTCAAGCTCCCCGAACAATCGGGTCACGGGCTACCGGGCCCCTGAAATACTTGAGACCCGTAAAGTTACATTCAAATCCGATGTGTATAGCTTTGGAGTTTTGCTATTGGAGCTCTTAACGGGCAAAGCTCCAAACCAAGCATCGTTAGGTGAGGAAGGAATCGACTTGCCCCGATGGGTGCAGTCGGTTGTGCGAGAAGAATGGACAGCAGAGGTTTTTGATGTGGAGTTAATGAGGTATCAAAATATCGAAGAAGAGATGGTTCAATTGTTGCAAATAGCAATGGCGTGTGTATCGACTGTTCCAGATCAGCGACCATCGATGCAGGAGGTGGTGAGGATGATGGAGGATATGAATCGGGCTGAAACTGATGACGGGTTGAGACAATCGTCGGATGACCCATCAAAGGGATCCGACGGTCACACACCTCCAACTGAGACCCGAAATTCACCTGCAACCGTGACGCCGTAGACCTCTTGAATAATCGGCATGAAAATAGAGTTAGAGAATTAATTTTTGGAAAAAAAAATCCCTTTTTTTTTTCTTTTTGGTGATTTTATGTTTATTTTGATATGTGAATTGATTTTATGAGTCGAGTCAAGTCAAGTCGGGTTCCATAGGAGTTGATTGGAAAAATAGTTGTTTTATGTGTTATTCTTTGGTTAATCTCAAGAAAAAGAACCAGCATTCTTGCAGAAGGTCATGTGTATGTTAGTTTCTTTCTTCTTTTTTTTTTTTTTCCTTTAAGCCTAATAGGTTTCCAAATGTAATCTATTTTTGGACTTGTAGAATTCTACTAAACCTCACGTATACCAAAACTATTGGTATGGTTTTGGAAGAGTAGGATGTAAGGAAAGCTTAAATTTATTTTGAGAATAGACTATTTATAAAAAGACCCTTAGCTTGAGAACAAACAACAAACATACAAAAGAGTGCTAAAAATACACCGATAAAAGTTATCAAATAACACACGTGGATAATACAATGAAACATAAACATATATAAAACCAAAAAACCATACAAGGACATACATATAGGAAGACAATCATGCATAAACCCTAAGTTGTGATTATCTAAGCTGTTAAGGCCTAGCTAAGGAACTACCGTACCATACCCTAAAAGTCGTTAATCTTAATCATGCGCCTTCACGAACTTCTAGACTTTGGCCCCATAGAAGTGCAACTCTTGTAAATCATGCCTAATTCACTCGTCCTAAGTTAATTTGAGTTTACCCCTACTCCTAATCCCCTCCACAATGAGGATTTCCACTGCTCCGAAGCCATCGTCTGCCTCCTCCTCACAAACCTTAGGCGTCCCTCCGTCGAAACCGTAGAGTTACGCGACAAACCAACTTAAAGTAGTTTTATTATTTATGATAAGTTCCATTATAAAGCCATTTTTATTAATAGAACGAACACGCAATGGTTATATTTATATAAATATAACTACTTACGTATTTATTATAATTTAAACTAACATAAACGGACGTTCACGTATATATATGAACAAACAAAGCATGTATTCATAAATGTTCAGTATGTTACGGCCACAGGCCTAGTAATGAGCCATTACTTTTAAAAAATTCACAAATACATGCATTTTATATAGGGTTAGGGTCAAATACACAGTGAAAGAAAAATATGAAGTTGTAGGTAAGGTATCAAACGGACCGATTGAACTCATTCAAGCTGCATTGGAACCGTCTTATTGTACCCTACGACGTTAGTTTTTAGGTCTTCGTTTTTTGGGGTTTTAGCTTGTAGTTTTTAAAATATGCGTTATATCATTGTGTCTTTTATGTACCATTGTGTCTTTTTCTTATTTTCATCATTGTGTCATTTTTTCAATTCACTGTGTTTTTTTTCTTCAACATTAATGTGTTATATTTTTTGGCATTGTGTTATATTTTGTGACTCATTGTGTTATATTTCATGATCTATTGTATTTTTTGTATTATTTTCACAGTTCTCATTTTTGTTACACTGTGTAGAATAACTTGACCCTTTAAACAAGTGACTGGCATTAATATAGCAAAATTGCGTTTGAGGATATTTTATGATATCAAATCTTTAAAAAACTCAACACATATGTTGAGCATTGTTTTCTAGCACAAAAGTCATGTAAAGGACTATGCAAGTGATTTTGTGTTAAAGTATATAACATGTAGACTCCTTTGATTACATTAAAACTACCTTAAAAAACAACTTATTTAAATGGAAGATCATACAACATGATATCATTTTATTAATTCTTAACTTGTTTAAAAGATAACAAACTGATTAAAAGTTATAGTTTGTAGAAATTTAGCATATGAAAACAGAATCAAGAGTTTTTTGCATCCGAACTGAAAACTATTGGGATGAAAAAGGCGCCTTCGGGATGAGGGTTCTGGTTTATCAGGTTGGACATATGGGATTTGGGATGGGAATTCTTGATGATGAACCCGAGATGAAAGCTAGAGAGATAACCATTGCCTAACAATTTGAGAATTGTAGATGGGATTCGGGTTGATTTTTGGAGTGCCCGTGACTATTTCGGTTCAATGGGTTTGGATTGACTAACAATGAGGTGGTTCCATTTTAAAGTGCCGCTATTACTCTTCTAATTTTGTATGATAAGAAATCAATATGTTACATGCATACTCGCTAGAGATTTGGTTCAAGTACAACATTAGTTTACTTGTTTGTCTTAAAATACCCATGCATACACACAACATAACATACATCCGCTACCCTATCACCTACCGTTACATATCAACCCACCCTAACCAAATGCCAAACTAGAGAATGAAAGACCAATTTGCACTAGTTATTTCACCTTTGACCTCTTGAGCATCCACCACATCGTCTTCTCTTTAATATCTTTAACCGGTTTCCATGTAGACAACTAGACATACCAATCCTTTTGAAGATCTTCGACAACTAGACATGCCAATCCCTTCCGTGTAGAATATATCACCTTCTGTTTTTTCTTTGGAATTGAATGCCCCAAGTTTAAACTAAAGTGTAGTGACCTAAAGATAATTGAGATGGAATGGGAATTTTTAGCCATACACACACGTGCCACTACACCGCTTTCGCTGTGACACACTCAGAAAGGGGTGGCGGCACAGCTTGTTGCCCGCCTACCTGCTATCCTTATGTAATTTGTTACGTGGATATGAAAATGTGTTTGATTTAAAAAAAAAAAGATGTACTGTTTCCGGTTGAGTGTTGCACCCTGGGCACATGCCGTCCCTAAATGATATACCTCTAGCAGCTAACAACACATCATGAGTCCGGATCCTATCATTTTTCATAAGTATAAATACATTGTTTTTAAAAAGAAGTTATGCATTACGTTTTAGTTTATTGAAAAATCGGTCATGTTCAAAATAAATTATAATACAGTCTTGTAATATCAGAAAAAAGTATTTTTGTTTTGGTTACAACTTAGTTTTCAGTAAGATTTATATAGAAATTTAGATAAAGTAAAATTAAACAAAATATATTTTAAATATTACATAAATTGAAAATGAAAACAAAAGAATAAAATTTACAAAAAGATAAAATCACTGTTTCAACCAACGAATTCAACTTTTTTGCATTCTTCAATCACTGTTTTGAATAGTGAAGGACCCAAATTCACGTGAAGAGAAAAAAAGGCTCTGTCTATTTGGACACCCTTAAAATCTATTTGAACACCTTGTATATGCCTCGTATAGGGTTATAAAGGACAAAAAGCTAAATACTGACTTCAAGGCAATGATTGGCTGCAACTTGGTACCTTATATGACCCATATAGATCAATATGAGGCATATCAAGCCTAGTAATAATACCAATACTAGGCTTGGAAACTGATATGGGGGTGCCCAGATATGGGTCATATTGGGCAATACGACCCATGTAAGGGTCTTTTTTTTATTTTTTCTTTTATATATTTTTATTATTTTTAAATAACTAAAAATACTAAATTAACTTTAAAAAATCCAAAAATTAACAAAAAAAAATTTAGTTATATTCAGTCCAAAAATTCAAACACGTTTTTTCGAACAATTTTTTTTTCGAACACGTTTTTTTTCGAACAAGTTTTTTTCGAACACATTTTTTTTCGAACACGTTTTTTTTTCAAACACGTTTTTTTTCAAACACATCTTTTCTCCGAACACGTTTTTTCGAACACGTTTTTTTCGAACACGTTTTTTTTTCGAAAACGTTTTTTCGAACACGTTTTTTTTTCAAACACGTTTTTTTTCGAACACGTTTTTTTTTTCAAACACGTTTTTTTCGAACACGTTTTTTTTCAAACACGTTTTTTCTCCGAACACGTTTTTTCGAACACGTTTTTTTTTCGAACACGTTTTTTTCGAACACGTTTTTTTCGAACACGTTTTTTTTTCGAACACGTTTTTTTGCAAACACGTTTTTTCGAACACGTTTTTTTTCGAACACGTTTGTTTTTCGAACACGTTTTTTTCGAACACGTTTTTTTTCGAACACGTTTTGACATTCAATTGAAGCTAGTCCGTGAAAAGTGCATAACAAGTAAGATAAATTCAGATTACGTAAATCCCGATTAAAAACATCACCAAATACAACAACTCTTGACCTCCTGTAAATCCATGCAAGAAAAAAAGTGTTGAACAAAAACGTGTTTGAAAAAAAACGTGTTCAAAAAAACGTGTTTGAAAAAAAAAACGTTTTCGAAGAATAAACGTGTTCGAAAAAAAAACATTTTCGAAGAATAAACGTGTTCGAAAAAAACGTGTTCGAAAATAAAACGTGTTCGGAAAAAAAACTTGTTCGAAAAAAAAACGAGTTCGAAAAAACGTGTTCGAAAAAAAAACGTGTTTGAAAAAAAACGTGTTAAAAAAACGTTTTCGAAAAAACGTGTTCGAAAAAAAAAAACGTGTTCAAAAAAAAACGTGTACGAAAAAAAAGGTGTTCGTAAAAAAATGTGTTCGAAAAAACGTGTTTGAATTTTTGGACTGAATATAACTAATATTTTTTTTTGTTAGTTTTTGGATTTTTTAAAGTTAAATTAGTAATTTTAGTTATTTAAAAACAATAAAAATGAAAATATATAAAAAAAAATAAAAAAGACCCTTATATGGGTCGTATTGCCCAATATGACACATATCTGGGCACCCCCATATCACATTCCAAGCCCAGTATTGGTACCAATACTAGGCTTGATATGCCACGTATTGCCCAATACTAGGCATATCAAGGCTGTTTTTTATTTTTTTCAATACAATATTATTGTTTAAAAATACTAACATTACTTTTAAAAATCCCAAAAAATAAAAAAAAATAAAGTTTTATTGATTTGAACTCTATTTTAAAAAAATTAGATGTTTTTGTTACAAAGATGAGACATATTCGTTTTTTTTTAATTGTTTGGTTTGTTTTTGTTGGTTTTGAAGATGTTTGTTTTCTTTTGTTTCAAATCTATTAAATACTACGATCAATCGACTTAAAAAAAACACTTTCTCAAACAAATCTTATAACTTCTTCAAACTTTGTATTGTTTATATAATTTCTTCAAACTCACCAAAACAGAACAAACATCTTCAATACCAACCAAAACAAAACCAAACAAAAGAAATATTTTTTATAAAATAATACTGGTAACAAAAAGTTGTAATTTTGTTAAAATAATATTGGAATGAATATAACTAACTTTTCGTCAATTTTTGGATTTTTTTTAAGTTAATTTAGTATTTTTAGTTATTTAAAAACAATAAAAATGAAAATATACAAAAAATAAAAATAGACCATAATATGCCTCATATTGATCTATATGAGGCATATTACTTTATTGTTTTCTGTGTTGGTCAACATCAGTTAGCTAGAAGACAAAAATTATACTTCAATATGCCTCATATAGGTCTATATGAGGAGTATTAACTTTATTGTTTTCAGTGTTAGTCAACATCAGATAGCTAAAAGACAAAAATTGCACACCAATATGCCCCATATAGCTCTATACGAGGCATACTTAGGGTGTCCAAATAACTTTTTGGGATGTCCAAATAGTATGACCCGAAAAAAATTCACCAGATGTCCAAATGCTTATAGAACACCTTGTTTATTCAAGAAAAATCTAACAAGATACATCTCACAAAAGTTAAAAATCACACAAACCACAAGTAGAAAACATAACAATCTATGGTGTTCAGTCCATCAGTGTGATTAATTTACATTATAATTAGAGAGCCTGGGAGAAGTTTTTGAGTTGTCCTCTCGTCAGAAGGCGGTGATTGAGTGCCTAAAAGGCCCCCATGCTCAGGATTTTTTGACCGTTATCCCGATTGAGGGTTTGGGTCAATGCATGTCTGCAGTAGAGTACAGGGCTATACTCAAGTACCGATTGATGATCCCTATGTACTCGGAAGATGAAACATGCCCCATCTGCCGTAAAACTTGCATGGATAAATACGGGGAGCATGCAATTCATTGCAAAGAGCTCCCTGGTTTCAAATATCGGCATGACTGGGTGAGGGACGTTTTGTGGGATATCCTGAGAGGAGCTGGGATCTCTGCCAAAAAGGAGGCTCCTGTAAACTTCCTCACAGACCCCACGGAAGGGAGATCCACCTTGCGACCCACAGATCTGCTTGTCTTTGGTTGGGAGAGAGGGAAACATGCCTGTGTGGACCTCACCGGGGTATCTCCGCTGGTTGAGTTAAGGGAAACAGGGTTCGTAGCTGGGCAGGCATCAAGAAAGGCGGAATCAAAGAAAGTAGATAAACACGCTAAAGCTTGTGCAGATAACCAACATGTCTTTATCCCTCTGGCCTTCGACACCTTTGGCTCCCTGGCGCCAGAAGCTATTTGTTTCTTGACCAGGGTCCAACGGGTCGTCCACAACAATGTTTCATCCCCAATGGGGCAAGGATTTGTCTTTAGTAGACTAGGGTTTGCAATTCAGAAAGGGGTGGCGGCGCAGCTTGTTGCTCGTCTACCTTCTATTATGATGTAATTTTCGTATTGAAATAAATCAATCTAGTTGTGTTTAAAAAAAATGATGTCTCTGTTCAAAAAAAATAAAAAAAATTAGAGAGATTTTCTATTATAAATTAGATGAAACTAGTATTAAGCCCTCCTGGGTTGTGGCAGGGTACGTAAAGTCGTGTCAAGTAGCATCAATATTGCACCACGACCAATGACTACCAACACCAAAAAAACTCGTATAAACAAAATAAAAACCAAAAAAATAAAACCAAACGAAAAAAAATGAAGGTAAAAACATTAAATCACACATGAAAGTACAACATAAAAAACAATAACTAAGTCGATCTATAACATGCGTTTTGTGAAGATGTCATTAAATGAAGAAATAGGCATGAAAATGTTGAACCGCGCACGCACGTTACAGCTTGTTAACTCGCAAATTTATAAAAGTTAAAAAGTATAAGGACCACAGTTAAACTTTAAAATGTGGTGGGTTAAATTATAAAATACATCAAAGTTAAAGATTAAAAAAAAAACAGAAAGAAGAAAAAACCAAGTGGAGTACAACCTTGAATGCCTATATTACACTATATTAATAATAGAAGGCAAATAAATAGTGCTTTGATTTTAAGCTTTTTTTTTTAAGTCTGTATGTGAATAAGTATTATTAAGCAGAAAGTGAATCAAAATGTTATGTCAGTGGTGGAGTGGTTGCAGACATTGTTTGGGAAGTAAGTGATCCGGGTTCGAAACCTGTTCTTTACGCGTTTTTGCTAATTTTTATTTTCTTATTTCAGATTTGTTTAAAAGTCATCTCTATACACGTGCAGCTCATCCATGTGCACACATAGTCCCCACGTGTCTGTTGGTCCTTTAACCCTCATCTCAACAAAACCTAGAAAACCCTGGTTTTAGAAAACCATCAACTCAACTTTGGGTATAAAACCCCAATACCACCCAACCCCATATTCTGAAGGATAATTCTGATTTGGAGGATTATCCATAAAGTTTAATTATGTTAGAGATAATTCAAGTGTGCTAATTAGATATGTTTATCTAGTTGGTTTATTTTATTATTTAAAATAGAGTTAGAGTTGGGTTAGAATTAGTATGTTATTAGTATAAATAGATGGTTAGGTCTATTGTAATTAGTGTGCTTTGGTTGATAATAAAAAGAGTCGAACGAGTTCGTTCAATCTCGTGTGTTTTGTGTTCGATCAAAGGGCCTGATTTTCCAACATATTCCCCTGCACAAACCTCTCACACACATACTGAGAGAGAGAGCCCAGAGAAGAAAGAAGGAAGAGCCGGTGGGTTTCCGGCCACCATACACGGCAGCGCGCCGCCATACACCGCCGCGCGTATCTGTGAAAAAGCGTGTGCACTAACTCAGTCCCAATATCGAAGAGAGAGGAACACGATGGTGGTGTTGGTTTTGACTTCAACTTAGGCATGAACACCGGTAAGGTAAACCTATAGCCTCTGTTTCATATTTTATATAATACTAGATGATGCGGGTGAATGGTAGGTGGTGGTTATTATAGGTGGTCATGGTATTAATGATGATTGATCATTGGTGAACTTTCAGATTGTTATTGTATTTATGGGATGATAGAAGCTAAAGGCTGGAACGATGATGGTGATTTTGGAATCGAGGCAGAGTTGTCAACGAAAGTCCAACTGATCAGCGGACCGGTTTCACTCGGTTCACTCGAGGGATCCATGAGGTATGAAAAAGAACCCAAGCAATCTTAGTGTAAGTAGTATATGTAGTGCACACCCGTGTGGGACTTGACTATTGCACTGGACATGACCCAATCGTATAAAGCTAACTAACGAACTATATATATTTACATTGTATGAACTAGAAAATAAGCGATGTATAATAAGATGTTGGCTACATATAGATGTTGTAGATGATGGTGATTGAGGTATAGAAATATAAGGACATTTGACAAATTGACAAATCATTGAATTGTAGAATGGATGAATAAGACTTTGATTATACGTTGAGGACTTGAATACATAAAAATAACTAACTAATTATAACATCACTAATAATGAAGATTTAGAAACACAAGTAAGGCGTATGATACTTTGGACACTAGACGCATCATGTGAACATGGGTAGTAGTATATAACTTGGAGTTAATAACAATTGGGACTATTGGGACTTTAAACAACCATGTATATATGTAGGCGATTGACACGACACTTGAATATTAGTAATCTAAGTTAAATGTGGTGAAAAATAGGTAAAATAACTCAGCAAGCTTAAGTTGTTAGATAACAGCACATATGTGATTAGTCATATCCATTTGGCAGCCAACAAAACACGTAACCCCTCATCCAATGACAGCTCACCAATTTTGCTTTATTACTTTGTGTTAACAAGAGATAATAAGCTTGACATGTAGATGAGTCGCAATTAGACCACCCGTAGTGGGGGGTTAATTGGGCGTGAAATGCCCCATTAGCGTCCCATTTTGCGCTGCAACACCGCCCCTATGGGCGCTAAAGGTGGTTTTTTGTTTGTGGCGTGGAAATTTTTGCGTGGAGGAGGAGCGCTAAAGGTGCTTCTTTTTATAGGGTTTAGGATATATAGAGGTTAATTGAATTGTTTATCTTTTAAGGTTTCGTGTTATTTTACTTACAGATTTTACTGCAATTATTCTTCTGATACTTACCTACATGCTACATATTATTCTGATACTTTCCTACATGCTACATCAATGGTTAGTGGAAGGTGTAGTAGATCCAAGGTACATTTCTATTTAACTTGGTTGATATATAAAGCTAGAAATTGAAGTGTTATCTAACCATGGGTGAAGCTGTATTATGTAGATCTAACAGATTTGTCGGCTTATATTTTAGGTCGACCAATAATACAATTATGTGTGTTGTCCATTCATTTTTAGACTTTTAGAAGTCAATGAAGAAACTTAACCACATTGATTATGGTTTATTATTTTTCGAGATTTGTGTTGCTTTTGTAAATAGTTAAACTCAATTTACTTATGCTAATATTGCGCATTTGTGTATTGCAGGTAAGAGGATGATGGGTGATACAACATTCTGATAAAAACTATTACTTTAGATCTATATGGCATGGCCGCACATTGGACATAGAATGGAGTACTGAAGGCCGCCGCAACGCGCGGCTTGTAAACACCTAGTTATAGTTAATAATGCAACACAAAGATGTATAAAAATAAAACCGAAAAAAAGTAAAGGTAAAAACGTTAAATCACACGTGAAAGTATAACATAAAATAAATAACTAAGTCGATCTAGGACCCGTGGTTTGCGATGATGTCATTAAACGAAAAACATATATATGTAAAAATGTTGAACCACACACGCACGTTATAATGTGTTAACTTGCAAATTTATATAAGTTAAGAAATATAAGGACCTAAAGTTAAACGTGAGAATGTGGTGGACTAAATTCTAAAATACGTAAAAGTACAAGGTTAAAAATTAAAAAGTTAAAGATAAAAAAACAGAAAAGAAGAAAAAAAAAACCTAGTGTCAATGTTGAATGCCAATGATGTAACACAAAGTTGCAAAGTTAATTTACATATGATTTTTTTTTGCATATATATATTTTTTTTTACTTAAAATCAGATATTTTCATTAAAACAAAATACAAAAGTTACATTACAATAAAAGGTAGACGGACAACAAGTTACATCACAATATACTTTCATCTTGATCCTTCAAAGACGATGAAAATAAACTTGTAAATATATAAACTGATGGAAACGTTCTAACAGAAGAAAAGGAAAGGCATGTGAGATACAAGTAGTGAGTGGTAAACAACTTCTGAAATGCCAAATGGCATGATACATTGGAGGTAAAGTTTGGTGAATATAAAATAAACAAAGGGGTAATGTGTAAAAAGTATAAAAAGTGAAGGATATTGAAGGGAACATAGTTGGCCGGCTGACGTTGAAGCCCAACTTTTCGACGACCGGGCCGGTCTGACAAGACAGAGTCACCAGTTGGATTCCAGACACCAATGTACTGTAATTTCAACAGAGCGTACAATACTTTACAGCGTCTTGTTCTTGTCTGTTTTCATTCCTTTTTTGCTCTCAAGACTTGTGAGCTTTTATGGAATAAATTGTCTTTAGGCTGGAGTGGAGTGGAGAGGGAAGAGGGGCTTGAAGAGTTGAAGGAATCTTGTTTATTATTAACTAGTAAATACCGCGCCATGCTTAGCGCGGCGTAGAAACATAACCGACGCTGATTCGTGAAAACCTGAAGAATTTTTCGTCGAACAACGAAGTTACACCAGTGGTATTGCAAGGGTCTGCTAATTGGATAACACAACGTAGAGAGTCGTATTGTTTCGTCGGTACGCCGGTGCACGTTGCAGCGAGCAAAGTGTCTAGACCGCCAGAAAACAATTGATAAAACAAAGTAGCTACGATCCTGGCCAGCAGCCGATGGCGTCGCTGTCATCGCGACTGCAACGAACCACCGCTTGAAAAAGAGGATGCGTAGGCATTTTCGTAATTACCTCGAAAGTAAAAGCCTTTTATTTTGGTAAATAAATCAACGCAATGGAATTTTCGTAAATACGTCGAAAGTTAAGGGTTTTTACTAAAAATCCAAGTGAAGTCTTGTTTTTTAGTGATGGCACTTTGGTAAATAAGTGAAGCAGATAGTGACAATATCACAATAACAATGCACTCACAACGGCCGCTAAAGCCAAATACAAAACGATGGCACAAGGGTAAATAAGTGAAAGTTTAAGGTTTTTCTAAAAAATTCGATAAGAATTGTTATATATAATAATGTAACATATGTGATGTGAAAATTGTGATTAGTGGAAGGGGGTAAAAGGAATCTTATTTATTATTAATGTGTGTGTTAGACCCCCCCCCCCTCCCCACTTCACACACATACACACACTCTCTTAGTGGCTATTTGGTAAGCCTCTTAATGAGACTCTAAACCATTCAGTACTGAATGATTCAGCATTCAGCGCGTTTGTTTCAGCTTCTGAATGGATTGATTAAGACTGAACCATTAAGACTTGGGATGTTGCCGAATCATCATTCATCAAGCACTAAACCATTAAGCACTGAACCTTAATGACTAATGAGTCTCTTCTACCAATGTGAGACAAGAAAACTAACCATTAAAAGGTCCAACTTAATAATTCGGCACTTAACCATTCAAACCTCTTAACCATTTAGATATCTTAATAATTCAGCACTTAATAAACCAAAGAGCCACTTAGATACTTTGTGAAACCACTAATTACAAAGTAATGAGGACATTATATCCATTTCAATTACCAACATAAATAATTAACTTACAAATAATTATAAAAGTTCTTTAATTGTAATTTGATTTTTTTAATGATAAAAATGAGCATCTTGAAATGTGATGCTCGACACTTTGATAGGGTGATGGTTATATTGAAATAACTGTTTTCACTCTTAATTAGTGACAACATTCAAAGAGAACTTAATAACACCCTATTTCTTAATCATGGTAAAGATAATCAAATGAATACTAACCTACTAACTTATATAGTTTATCTAATATACTCCTTTGCAGTCAGAGTTGAATCAAACAGGATGCTCAAATATAAAGAAAAACAATGAATACTATTAGTACTATTAGAAATTGATTTAGTGATGAAAGGATATGGGCCTAAAACCCGTGTGCAAATTAGGATAAGCTTATAAAAAAAAACCGAATGTCAGTTAAAGAATTCAACTTGGTTTGGACCTGTTTGAATAGCCTAAATTTTGAAGTTATTTGGTTTCAATATGAATATAACTGAAGCTAGCAAGAAAGAAATTGTCCGCGCACAAGCACACACAGAAAGCGTGTGCACGCACACAGATGAGACAGGCGCACTATCATGCGCAACCACAACTCCCAAGTTGCTAGCAAGCAAAGCTAGCGCACACCAAAGAGACAACAATACGAAAGAACAATCTCGTACGAACCAATTAGAAATAAGTGACGTGTGGCAATAAGGTGGCGCACGTTCGACAAATCAGAGGCTGCCAGGTGGAAATTCCTAACGTCTTCCTCCGTACAGATAGGACCAAAAGTATCCATCCAATCACCACCCCAAAGGCGCCACGTGTCCGTGTTCCAGATAACCACCAATTACAAGCCGATGCGCAGGATACGCAAAGGCGGTACCGTTTTCCACTTTTTATTTTATTATTATTATTATTATTGTTTTTTTTTTTGTTTCATTTTCTTTTTGTACAACGCATTAAATCAAATGTTGTATTTCTTATAAACCAATTTAGTAAGGTTAAGGGAAAAAATATATAATTTATTAGAATTTATATAAATAAACTTTAAAAAGATAAAAAGACTATTTTACCCTACCTAAGAGTGATTACCCACTATCTACAAGATTGAAAAGCTTGTTGCTCTTACAAGTAAAGGACCACTTCCGAGACTTGAAGTCCAGTTACACACTCACACATAAATATGATGGTAGATATGATTGTTTGCCTTCGGGTTCTTCCCGAAATGATTATATCTCTGGAAGTGTATATTCTAAGCCTATGATTGTTCCATGTATTTAAAATGTTGATAGACTTTAGATATTGAATTTTTCTTTTTTAGTATGTGAATGTGCTAATGTGGTAAAAGATTGTAGAAGAAATTATACATAAATAAAACGGAAATTAGAGACTTCTATGGCATATTGATGAGTAGATGTACTTAGACCATGCGTAGTCGAGCGAGCGTGACTGGGGGTGTTTTTTCGAAATTCGCGCCCCACACACCGTTACAGTGGGGCGCTATGTGTTCAAACCATGTCCGAGCGTTACGTTTATAACGCTGGATAACAAATTCATCAACCAATAATATCGTGCCACGTTGATTGTTCACCTCATCGCCTCCAACGTCTTTGTTTGAATATTGTTGCAGGTAGGTGAATGGTGGTGGTGGCCAGATCTATAGAGAGAGAGAAGAAGAGGATAAAGGAAGGGAAAAGGAAGAAGAAGAGGTAGGTGAATGGTGGTGGTGGGTGTCTGAGAGATGATGAAGAAGAAGAGGTAGGTGAAGGTTGGTGGTGATGATGATCTCTATACATTCAATTTTTTTTTTTTTTTTTTTTTTAAATTAGCACCCCAAATTTTTTCCCCACTAGTAACTACACCCCATTTTGAATTCAAGCCCAATGCTGACTCAGCTGCTAGGTGAACCAATCAGTTAAATTTTTCACCCCCACTACACATGGTCTTAAAGGTAATTGTAAATTAATTAACAAAGAAACAGTAGAAACATAACATTTTTTGTAAAATGTCTAAAGTATTATATAAACTTTGACATTGTTTTCTTAGACCATCTTCAATGGAGGAGAAAAGGAAGAGAGACTGCAAAACATCTGGAATTTCACACGAGTTGTTATGAGGAAGGGTGTAGAGACAGAATAGGTAGGAGAGATGTCTAGAATTACCACAATGTTATGGATGCACTTAAAACATTTAAGTGTTCTATTTCACACCGTACAATACGGATCAAATACATTGTGGTAATTCTAGACATCAAATACATTGTGGTAATTCAAGAAATATTTCTTAATCTGTGTGTTTGTGGGTCCCATGTATAGGAATAATAATTCTCATCTCATTCCATTGAACTCAATACAATATATAAACATAAACAACAATATCTCCTATATTTTTGGAGAGATTTGCTCATAATTAAGTAAATACAATTTACTATATTTACATTATCTAATACACCCCCGCAGTCGAAACGTCGTCGGGAGGACCGATGCTGAGACTGGATCGAAAGTCTTCAAACAAGATGCGCGGGAGACCTTTGGTGAAGATGTCAGCAACCTGATGACGGGAAGGAACATGGCGAACTCGAACATGACCACGCTGAACCTGCTCGCGAACGAAATGAATGTCGAGTTCAATATGCTTGGTGCGCTGATGCTGCACCGGATTTCCCGAGAGATAAACTGCACTGACGTTGTCACAGTAGACTAGAGTTGCACGAGTCAATGGATGATGAAGCTCCAATAAAAGATTACGTAACCAACAAATATCTGCCACAACATTAGCTACACCTCTATATTCAGCTTCAGCACTAGATCTGGAGATAGTAGCCTGACGCTTGGAGGACCATGAGACAAGATTGTCCCCAAAATACACACAATAGCCAGAAGTTGAGCGGCGCGTGTCAGGACAACCTGCCCAGTCAGCATCTGTATATGCCACTAAAGAGAGATTGGGTACCGGACCAAGATGAAGGCCGTGAGAAGCAGTGCCCTGGAGATAGCGGATAATGCGCTTTAAAGCATTCCAATGGTCCTGGCGAGGATCATGCATGTGCATACATATCTGTTGGACAGCATAAGATATGTCCGGTCTGGTGAACGTGAGATACTGTAAAGCGCCCGCTAGGCTGCGATAAGTAGAAGGGTCATCATGTGGAGGACTAGAAGTGGCAGAAAGCTTAGACTGCGTATCAACCGGGGTGGCAACCGGTTTGCAAGAATCCATGGCAGCACGATGAATGATGTCCTGTACATAAGCCTGCTGAGATAGAAACATGTTATTACCATTACGAGTCACTTGAATACCCAGAAAATAGGAGAGTGGGCCCAAATCTTTCATAGCAAATTCACCAGATAACGTCTGTAGTAACCGAGTACGCAGAGTCTCAGTGGATGTAGTGAGAATGATATCATCCACATAAATCAGTAGATAAGCGAGCTCAGTTCCATGACTATAGATAAATAAAGAATTGTCAGATTTGCTCTGCGTGAAGCCATGTGAGAGAACAAAATCTGTAAATCGTTGGTACCAGGCACGAGGAGCCTGTTTGAGTCCATATAGTGACTTCCTTAGGAGACAAACATGATCCGGAAAATCTCGGTGACGAAAACCCATGGGTTGATGCATATATACGGTCTCTTCCAAGTTGCCGTGCAGGAACGCATTAGTTACGTCCAACTGATGTATCGGCCAAGACTTGGAGAGAGCGAGAGTGAGGACCAACCTGATGGTAGAAGGCTTAACCACGGGCTAAATGTTTCACCACAATCTATACCCGTCTGCTGTTTACGACCATCACACACTAAACGAGCTTTGTAACGCTCCAAACTGCCATCTGACCTGAATTTATGTTTAAATAACCACATGCAACGTATAATATTCATGTCAGGCGTCCTAGGTACTAACTCCCAGGTCTTGTTCTTAATAAGTGCACTAAACTCGTCGGTCATGGCATTGTGCCATTCGGGAGTGGACAAGGCAACCTGAGGGTTTTTGGGTATTGGGACGACGGTGGTAGTGTGGAGGTTAAAGTGATGTTTTGGCTTATGGATACCACTCATGGAGCGAGTGTGGATGGTGCGGGTGGGTGGTATAGCAGGGGGTGGGGGCACCGTGGTAGGGGAAGGGTGCGTAACGGTAGCAGAGGAGGAGGGAGGCTGTGGTATTGGGTTGGCCGAAGGTTGATAGGTGGGCTGAGAGGTGGTTGGGTCGTGAGAAGTGGGTATTGGTGGAGGGTTATTTGGGCCGGGGGAGTGGGCCTGTGTAAGAGGGTTGGTTGATTGGGCCGGAGATGTAGGGGAGAGGATGGGCGATTGACTGGAGGTGGGCTGATGGGATGGTAAGGAAGTGACGGATGGGCCTATATTAGTGGGCCGAGTGGAGGTGTTTGAGGTGGGGTCAGGTTCGGTAGTGGGCTGAGGAGTGGGAGAAACGGTAGTGGATGGTGTGGTGGAGGGTGGGTTGTGACGAAGATAATCCCAAACCAAAGGATTGATAGTGGGATTAAGAAAGTCATATGAGAGTGATTTAGTAGGGGATTGGATGGTGTAGGGAAAAATAGACTCTTCAAAGTGGACATGCCTTGAAATAATTATTTGATGTGATGTAAGGTCAAGACATTTATATCCACGATGATTGGCGGGGTAGCCAAGAAAGACACAAGGGTGGGATCGGTAGTCAAGTTTGTGAATTTTGGTGGATGGGGCGAGTGGGTAGCAGAGACATCCGAAAACACGAAGATGGTCGTATTCCGGAATGCAATTGTAAAGAAGAGTGGTGGGGGATTTAAAATTATGTAGTTTGCTTGGTAAGATGTTTAGAAGGTAGGTGGCGGTTTCAAGCGCATGATGCCAAAGATTTGGCGGTAGAGAAGCTTGGGCTAGTAAGGTGCGAATCATGTTGTTGATGGTACGGATTTTGCGTTCCGCTTTGCCATTCTGAGAGGAGGTGTAGGGACATGAAAAACGAAATTGCATGCCATTATGATTGCAAAAGTTATAAAAATTTTGATTTGCATATTCGGTTCCATTGTCACATTGAAATTGTTTGATTTTACTATGAAATTGTGTGTGGATGTAATTGTGAAGTGTTGCAAAGGTTTGAAACACTTGAGATTTATTAGATAAGGGAAAGGTCCACAAAAAATTAGTAAAATCATCCAAAAACAAAATATAATATTTGTGACCTCCCGTACTAAGTATAGGAGAGGTCCATAAATCACTGTGAACAATGTCAAATGCAAAACAAGTAGAATTAATAGAATCATTAAACGGCAGTTTAACACTTTTGCCAAAAACACACGATTGACAAAGTGACTTATTAAGTTTTCCATAATCAATAAATGAAGACAATTTCAAAGACTTGAGTAGATTGTCTCCAGGATGTCCCAAGCGTTGATGCCAGCGATCTTGAGAAACAGCAACAAAGGAAGAAGGTTGAGTGGTCTTGAGTGGGAGTGGTTGAGTCAAGGGATATAGATCGCCTGTGCTATTGCATCGTAGGATAGGAGCTCGGGTTTTGAGATCCTTCACAAGAAAGCCAAACGGGTCAAATTCAATTGAAACCAAATTATCGGTGGTAAGACGACGCACCGAAATTAAGTTTTTAATTAAATTAGGGGCAAAAAGGACATTGTTAAGTTTGAGGGGAGGGTATGGTGGTGGGAGGACTTGGTTGCCTTGGGCCACTACAGGTATGGTCATGCCATTTCCAACAATAATAAATTTGTTAGTGCAAGTATTAAAAGTAGACGGAGAGTATATACCTTGCTCATTAGCAGAGTGAGAGGAGGCGCCAGTATCCATCACCCCATGATCCGGTGGGTTAAGTGCCAGAGAATAAAGCGCCTGTGCAATGTCGGTAGGAGAAAACTCTGTGAGATGAGCTTGATCAGGGCGAGGGCCAAGGATTCCCTGTGATGATTGTGAGCTGGGCCGTGACGGGTATGGGCAGGGCGGGTTGGCCGATTGGGCAGATGTGGCAGTGTTGTTCTTTAGTAAAGCGG
This sequence comes from Ambrosia x helenae, assembly GCA_030844895.1. NCBI lineage: Eukaryota > Viridiplantae > Streptophyta > Magnoliopsida > Asterales > Asteraceae > Ambrosia > Ambrosia x helenae. Next base: position 19,337 of record JAUTDX010002360.1, on the reverse strand, counting down.
CCCATTGAGAAGCAGTCCAATTGCTCGGAAATACAATATAGGGGTGGCTTGGGTTTGATGGGTAAGAAGTATTGGGCCTGTTTTGGCTGTTTGTGGGCCGGCCTTTCCCACGGCCACGCCGTGAGTTGGGCCTTTGGTGGGCACGGTTTGTATCAGTAGTATGGGAACGGGACTGGTCAGTAGGGTAGGATGATTGGGGTGGGTTGCGTGGGTTAGAGGAGGTGGTGGTATGAAGGGCAGTAGAGGCTGATTGTGATGTCCGAGTAAGTTGGCGTTTCTTTTTGCTTTCTTCAAACGTCAAACGAGACCTAACCTCGGAGAACAAGGGTAGTGGGTCACGGTTTTGAAGAACCGTTGAGATACTATCATACTGCTCGTTGAGGCCGGTTAATACTTTAAGAACAAGGATGCGATCTTCAACCGGGGCGCCCACACCTGCAAGTTGTTCGGCGAGATGTTTGGCATGCTCACAATAATCTGCCATAGAAGAAAAGTTATCAAGACATAAATTAGCAAGTTCTTGGCCAAGAAATACCGCCCCGTGTGTTCTGATTGTCGGTGAACTCATGGTCCACAGCAGTCCATGCGTCATACGCCGTCTGGCTCGGCTGGATAATAACGCGTAAAAGGGACTGTGACAGAGTAGCGTATATCCATTGTCTAACCAGCGCATCAAGACGGGTCCATAATGCCTCTGCAGCGACTGCCGCTGCTGCTGCCTTTGCGGCGGCTGTGGGATCAGAAGACGACAACGGTGCAGCAGGTGGAGGACGAGGGGACAGATGGTCGGCAACCTCGTATGCCTCACAATGCACTTGAAACAGCGTTTTCCATGTGGAATAGGCTGGAGAATCCTTTTCAAGTGTAATGGGGATGTGAGATTTGATGTTGGTGACGGCTAGGGCAGGGTGAAGATAGGAGGGTTCCATGAGTATAGTGATGGAGATAGGTGGCAGAAAACAGAGGAAAAACGGGCGGTAGAAGAGTGCAGCAGCCGAGGAAGATGGCGGCGCAGAGAAGGGATGCGGAAGAGAGGTAGATCGGTTAGGTTGATACCATATAGGAATAATAATTCTCATCTCATTCCATTGAACTCAATACAATATATAAACATAAACAACAATATCTCCTATATGTTTGGAGAGATTTGCTCATAATTAAGTAAATACAATTTACTATATTTACATTATCTAATACCATGACATCTAATAAGTGTTTTTAGTATCGTATCAAACATAAGAAATGAAATAATGTTTCATGATGAAATTGTCTTAAAGCAATATTTTCCATATCAAAGGTAAAATTCTCGTTGACTTATAAAATATATTAGAGAACAGAAGAAACGAAATCGCAAAATTACATCAAATATTGAATACATGCTTTAAAATGGAATTTAAACACATTTATTTTGGAAGTGTTGTAATATTTATATGCAAAGTTGCAAGTTGGAGAAGGGTCCTCTTGTTGTGATCGAGTCTTACCAAAAGGAAGAAAGAGTCCCACATAAAAGGCGATGGATTGGGTGTTGCTAACGTCAACTTTCGGTGCACCAAAACACAAAATCTTTCTTTTTTCTTTACTTTTCCATGACATGCCACGTGCCTCCAATCATAACTAGAATTCGGAGAAAATATTATATATACATACAATTATCAACTTAACGTTGCAACTAACAGCAATTGAACTTCCGTCATTCCTTCCGTCTCCGCGTCATATTCTTTGCCGTCTATGCTCATCAACCGTCGGCGTTATTTGCAACATTTAAACAACCGCCGCGACAACATTACTAACACCGTCTACGGTTACTAACGGTGGCGGTTTCTGGCGATATTAAACGGTTATCACACGATACAACGCACCTTTTTGTTGTGTATATAGTAACTTAAATCACACCCGTAATGGTGTTACGAATTCTTTGAAAACAAAAGTTCAAAATCGGTGTTACAGGCTCTCGGTTGTGACATCGGATTTTAGTACATGATCAAACCCGATTTGGTGATGATGGTGGTGGTATCATATCACAACGCCGGAGCCGGAGCCGTCGATGTAGCGTTACCACCGGTGAACTTTCAACATTGATACTACAATGAAGAAGTAGAGAGGGGAAAGAGAAACCACTTACAAAGTTACCATGGTGGGGTGGTGGGACGATCTAGATCTAGAGTTTAGTGAGAGAAGAGAGAGAGAGACCATAGCATTGAAAAGAAATTGTTGATGGTTTCTTTTAATTTTCAACATTATAGATCACCCTTTTATGAAGGGTTCTAGGATTCATACACCCCGTGACATCATATCTAGGGTGTATGACATCACATTCTGGATATGTGGCAGCTTCCTATTGGTGATAGGTGTGGGCCAGAGTGTATGAATCCTAAAGTAGGGGTGTATGAATCCACAACCCCTTATGAATTGGAACCTGTGAAAATAAAAAATGAATGGTGTTCATCCCAATGAAGGTAAATTATTATTATTATTATTATTATTATTATTATTATTAAATATGAAAAACATATTGTTATCCTAACTTATATTTTAAAAGGTATTGTTTATAAAAACATAACCATGTAAATTAAATAACGTCACACATCAAATCTATATCTACAAAGTTATTAATATATTGACTTCTCATGAAATGACAAAGGATTAAATGTTTTGCAATATTCTCGGTAACCTAACAAACAACCAATTTAGATCAAACAAAATATCGACAATTCCAAACGAATTCATGTTGTGTAGCACCGTTGAATATTGGTTCATATGTTTTCCAAATAACTAATTTTAATTATATGGTAATTAACTTTTAAAGATGTCATCTATTATTGTGAGTTTGAACGAGTCGAATCATTCGTAAACTTCACTAATCATATTTTATGATGATGGTAGTTATCCACCTATCCGATCTTGAGTTCAGATGAGATTAGAGAGAGAATGGAGGACAACAAAACGCTTTTTCGTTTTCTATGAAGATGAAGAATATGTAAATTAAGATGTCATCAAATATGTCAATTCACATGCATCTATTAATAGTAAGTTATTTTTTTCACCACTAAAAAGGGTTTTTTACTACGTACTCAACAAACTATTCTGATTCTTTGAACATTTAGGGTCTGTTTGGTATGTGGTAATGAAATGGATGAGAGAATGGAATGAACGAGGTAATAGAATGGACAAGGTAATGGAATGGATCATTACCATTCTATGTTTTTTTTTTGTTGCCATGTGAGAATGAAACAAAATATTACTTTGTGTTGTTGGATAGGCAAGAAAAGACGAAGGAATAAAAACGGTGGTGAGTGGTTGTGGTGGGTGGTGGCCAGTGGCAGTGATGGTGGGTGGCGGTAGCGGTGATGGTGGGTGGCGGCAGCAGTGGTGGCGATGATGGAAGGTAGAGGGGGATGGCCGTGATGGTGGGTGGGCGACGATGGTGAGTAGTAGTGGTGGGTTGTGGTTGGTGGCGGTGATGGTATGTGGTGGTGTGTGGCGGTGATGGTATGTGATGGTATGCGGTAGTATGCGGTGATGGTGGGTGGGTGACGGTGGTGGGTGGTGGCAAAGATGGCGATTGGTGGAGGTGGATGACGATGATGGTGAGTGGGTGGCGGCGGTGGTGGGTGGGTGAAAGTAGTGTGTGGCTGTGGTTGGTGGCGGCGACGACGGTGGTGGGTGGTGACGGCGGGGGTGGGTGGTGACGATGGTGGTGGGTGGTGGTGGTGGTTGGTGGGTTACTGTGTTGTTAGTAAAGGATGAATGAGAGATGGAATGGAAAAAAACATGGATGGTGAATTGAATGGTTTTGAGAGAATTGAATGTCTTGTGGAATGGGTGATTCCATTCCTTTAACCAACCAAACATACTATTTTTCATTACCTCGTAATGGTTTATTCCATTCCCCCTTCCATTCCATCATACCAAACGCTACCTTAGAATAATATTCCGCAGCAACGCGCGGGTTAACATCAACTCGTTTAATACAATCATCGATTGATCAGTGACGTTTATGCACAAGTTGTATTCGTTATAGTTAAACTATGTAGATGTATGAATATAATGAAAGTCGTTTGATGTTTAATTGTTGTTTTTGTTTTGGTTTTTTGCTAGAGGTTTTTTTTAATGAAGGTTGACATCGGGAAAAGAAAAAAAAGATCAAATACATTATAAAAAAAAAGCACGTTACACTGAAGTTGTCATGCAGTGTCGAACAAATGTTTAAGTAGTGGTCATATTGTCTTTGCCTCAACGATTCGCGGTGTTTCTCTAAAAAGGCTATAGTTTTTTCTTCTTGTTTAGTATATATTTCCACCAATTTGCTCAACTTATCTTCTTTCATCATCCGGTATGCCCCAAATTCGTCAACTAAGGAGGTTTTGCTTAAAGATTCGGCGTGTTTCTTATTTTTCCGTTGTGGTCTTTTTGGTGCGTTATCTTCATTGAGATCCAGCATGTTACTAGTGAGGGCGGCGGGGTCCGGTGTACTAGACACATGATAGTTGCCTGCTCTTGATCACTTCCTTCTCTTGTCAGATTGGCTATCAGACGGTTGTTTACCCATCATTGGTTGTTGCTATTTTTCGTGTGTATTTGCAATCTCCCATGTAGGAACAAGATTAAACCGGACGGGTGGTCTTTTTTGTAATCACGCATCACCCTATTCATCGCAGTAGGGTCCGTACATCCACTACTTTGTAAACGCTTCTATATACAATAAATGAGAGTATAAAATCAATCAAATTTTGACAACAAATGTAAGTAAAAAATAATAGCGCTTGTTGATGAAATACGTTGAATTCGTTCATTTTTTGGTTCATGGAACCACATTTTGAAGTTATTTGATTGATGATTCGATCACTTCCTCCCAATAATTCATTGTAATGTTTAAGAATCTCCTTCCAAAAACTCTCATTGGTTCTTTAATTACTGTTTTCCGAGCAACAACACCAAGCTTTTGTCAAAGCAATCTCTTGCTCGGTTGACCACTTTGTACCCTTTGCTTGCCAGACGTATTTTTTCCTTTGTTATTTTACCACTTAGTGGAATTGCATCTTCTTCATCTTTATCCTCTAAAACTTGTATTTCTTCAATATCGTCTCCCAAATTATATCCTTCATGATGTACCTCATATTGTGTCTCTGAAACGAGTTTGTTGTTTGCATGGTCTTCACAGATCCGGAGGTTCGCTCATGCTCCTCACGTACGTAACGAACATTTGCACTCTTTATTGCAAACACATCGAAATCATCCACATTGTATTGTACTTGTGTTTATGTAAAGTATTGTGGTTTTTGGTATTGTTGGTATTGATAGGGTGGTTATGAAAAATATTGTGGTTGTGGGAATGGATGTGTATGTTTTTTATGAAACATTCATCATCGGCCTATACTCATCTTCCGCACCCGAACCTGTCCCACTAATCCCTGAACCGATCCTATTCCCCTAGAAGCAGGCTAGAACCCACTCATCTACTACTTGAACCCACTACTCTTGATTTAGAGGATTTTTTTTTGTTTGCGACACCCATTAATTTTCTTGGATCCATTGTGATTAGTGGATGAATATATTTGGTTGAAAGTGTTTGATTTGGGATGAGATTAAAGTGTTTGTGGTTGACAGTGTATGAATTGAAGTGTATGTATATTATGCGGAAAAATGTTTTTTAACTTAATTTTCAAACAGTTAACGAGCCGTTGGAAATCACAATCCATCCATTGGCAACAACCCGTGAAACCATGCCTGACCCCCATTACTCCTGCTACCTAGAGATGTACAAACCGGTTTTTTTTCTCAAACCGGTCCGGTTTTTAACCCGAACCGGTTTTTGGTGTTGAAGGTGATACCGTTTTTTTTCTAAAACCGGTCCGGTTTTAGAACCGGTTTTCAGGATCCAAAACCCCGTTTTCCAAACCGATTTGGGACGGTTTACAAACCGGTTTTTTTTGCCAAACCGGTCATCCAAAAATCCAAATACATTGCCTAAATCGGTTTTTTCCTCAAAAACCGATTTTTTTCCTCAAAAACCGGTTTTTTTCCAAACCGGTTTGTTCCTAAAACCGGTTTTCAACCCGGTCTAATCTCCAAAACCTATAACCTATACAGAACCGGTGACTCGGGTCGGTTTGGGACCGGTTTGAACAAAAACGGTTTTTGTCTAACCGGTTTTCCGGTTCGGTTTTCAAAACCGGTTTTTTTTGTACACGTCTACTGCTACCAGCGACGGTATGGCGTGAGGTAGTGAGTACCTGTGACAAAATACGGTGACGCCCCAGCCCCGTTATCTATACTTGATAATTTAGATAATGTTTGACATCTTACCATTATCATTAGTTGGCCACCCTAGAGAGAGAGAGTAGAGAGAGGGAGTGTGTGTGTTGAGAAAGAGAGAGAGGGGGAGAGAGAGAGAGAGAGAGAGAGAGTGAGTGAGTGAGAGTGTGTGTATAAATAAAATGATTTTTGTTATAAAATGGTTTTTTAAAAACAAATGAGTAAAAAGACTAATTTACCCTTCACTTAACAGTTAAAATTATTTTAACTGGGTTGGACAAAGGACATACCATGTAAGAGTTTTCAAATATTAAGTACAAAACTCGACAATTTTTAAGACAAATGACATGCGTTGAAATTTAGTATAAACGTAAATGACCAAACTTGAAATTTTATTTAATTTCATATTAAATTTATTTGATCAATGATATAGTAAATATCTTTAATCAATAAAAGAAGTATCTAAACTTAAGTTGAAGAGAGAGATGTGGGAAACACAAACGTAGGTGACGATAAAACTACACGGTATGGTTCACTAGTTAACTATTATCACTACTCTCCACCTCAGCACCAAGTTAGCGTTTCTTTCCACCATCCCTCCCATCAACTATCTAAGGGTGTGGTTCATGGGCCCTCTACTATATTTACCATCACAATCCAACAACATCTTTCTCCTTCTCGCTCATTCGTTGCCATCGCGGAAATCACCATGCCCTTCACGATCAATAGTAAGAGAACAATGAATGACACGTGTTCTCCAATAGTTTTCGTTTATTTTGTGGTATGGATAAAGATAATAAAAAATATTTTATTAGTACATGAATAGTAACTGAGATTGCCCATGAAGGCCTGTAAAGTTGTAGATCCTTTTTTTAAGGAAATATTTCCTAGATAGACACAACAAATGCTTAAAAAAGTTGTTGTGTTATATGTTTTTTCAGAGGTAAAACGTTTGCCGTCTGCGGACCACATATGCAGACATCTACAGAAGAAGAGGTGGACCAAACCTCTGCAGTCTGCAAGAGAAAGAGTGTTTGTTTTCTAGTGTCTGCAGCGTAACCCAAAACCATAACCCACCATAACCGAGACCCCCTACGTGAACTAACACCCTATGTTGTCACCCGAAACCATAAACCCACCATAACCGTAACCCACCACAACCCAGCCGTGAACCACCCACAACCCAACCCGTGAACCATAAACTACCATAACCGTGACTGTCCGTGAACCACCCATAACCCACAAAATCATAACCCACCATAATCATAACCCAAAGTTTGAACTGTATAGACAATAAAGTTTTATAATTGTTAACACTTTCAAAAAGTCAAAATCCAGTATATGAAATTATGTTCACTCTGTTTTGTTATTGTTTTGTTTGCTTTCTCACAACCAAAAGAGTGGATGCGGCGTTGGGGAGGGGAGGAGGTTGGCGGTGGGGAGAGAAGGAGGGAGGAAAGAATGGGTTTGAGAAGGATAAGAAGAAGAGAAGAAGGAGAGAAGAAGGAGAGAAGAAGGAGAAGAATGAGAAGGAGGAGAGAGAAGGAGGAGGAGGATGAAGAAGTAGGAGAAGGAGAAGAAGAAGAAGGAGAAGGAGAGAGGAGAAGAAGAAGACGTGCAGAGGTTTTTTAATGAAAAGTCTTCCAAAAAAACAAACACTATGCAGACTAAAACGTCTGGCCGTGGTCTACGCTGCACAGACAAAAGAGGCCATGAAGCTCTGCGATGCACATTTCTACCAATTGACGATGGATCGAATCGGTTGACATCGATGCATATTGATGGATTTCTTTTCGGTTGTTTTCTTTTATTATCTAACTAAAATTTTAAGAAATAACAATAACTATTTACAACAAAAAAATCTCTTTTCTTTTTATTATGTAACTAACTTTTTTATCTATGTATCTTAACTTCTTAATTTCGTATATTAGTTTTTTTTTCGAATTTTAAGAAATAACAATTACTAGTTTTCAAAACAATATATCTACCTAATTTTTAAATTACTAAACTTATAGTTTTTTTTATTTCTTATAACTTTCTATAATTTTATAAATAATTGAGTGTACCATGACTTTATTTTTTGACTTTTTTTCTTTTGGTTACGATACCTGATGAAAAGATCTTATACTGAGCCGCGAAACACGAAGGAATCCCACTCTTTTTCTTTATAAAATATTCCAGTAAAGAATCCTTAAGTTTCATAATTTTTTAATTCAAACAACTAATAATAGCGAACAAATATGAATAATAAAAACAACTTCACAACTTGAGTAGTTTAATCAAAAAGGGTCAATGTCATTTTTAACGGTTTAAACAGTAAGGGGATGTTGATTCCACTTTTAATGATTCCTACAGAATCAGCTATCTGAATCAGTCAATATTAAGTGGTGTTAGGTTCACTGATAGAACACCTCTAGATCAGTCAGTACACCTATTACCCATTAAGTTTGAAAATGACGTTGAATAAATTTTTATCCCTTTATCCATTCACTTGCGTTGATAACCCTCAACCGGCACACCACCTCCTCCACCACCACCAACTAGTTAGGTCGAGGCAAGTCAGACCTCTAATCAACCCTTGATAGCTCGGCACTTACTGACGCAAAGATTGCCGAACAAAACCCCTAACTTGACAATATTAGTTTTACTCCACAAAATTTGATTTGGGCCAAATCTTAAACTCTCAGGGCCTTTTTGCATCTTCGTTTGAAGTATTGAACCTCCATGTTGGGCTGATCTGCCCATAGACTCACAGGCCTTTAGAAAGTCCAAAATTTGGGTTTAAAAACTGAATATAGTGAATACAATAACAAGTAATGATCAAAACATATGTGAACTGTGCTTAAAAAGCCTCCAAGGTCCAAACCTTTGGTTACAAGCCAAAGTATACCAAGGTCCAAGCTCCCCTTCTCGCATTCAAGAAATAATGTAATCGGTTCCATCAACAAACACATTTGAAATAGACCCGTGATCGAAACCTCAATACCAAAATTAGCATATGCAATCGAGTTGGCCTCAATGCCAAAAGATCTCAATTTATGAACATGGAATCACTACTTTTTATTAACGTGCCCATGTTATGATGACGCGGCATTACGGTCTTCAAAGGCACATTGGTTAGCCCAGGCTGAAAGATTAATTAGCATAGCAAGATTAGTGGGTTAAACTCGTATCAATAAACACTTGATATCAATGACGAAGGATAATGGGGCCATCGGGTGCCCCGACCCCCTGTTTTTTGGCTAAGTGGTGAAAATTTGCGATTTTCGTAGGTAATTTTTATATAAATTGAGTTCGCCCCCCACAGATAGGAAAAAAAATGTTTTGGAATTTTTCATTTCGGGGTTTTTAGCTCCGAGTAGCAAAGGGCCGGAGAAACTTTCTAGTTATGAATCAAGTATAGAACCAAAGCCAATGTATTAGAACTCGCTAGGCGCTAGTCGGTCGGTGGGGTACCAACTAGAGATAAATCAGGATTAATCGGATTGGATTTATATATGTATTTTTCTAAATTTATATATATATATATATATATATATATATAATGTTAATTTTATACCTTATATGTATAAATTTAGAAGTTTAAGGGCCAAATATAAACTAGTGAATAATTAATCGGGATTTTTACAACCTTGCTTAAAGCCTATTAATAACAAAGTAACAAACGTTGTTTGAGATTTATGTTATTCAGGCCGTATTATCATAAATGTGAAAATGTTTTAGGTCAAGTGCTATTAAATATAAATTGAGCCCATAGAATTTAAACCCATAATCATATATAAAAAAAATTAATGACAATAATTGTTATAACAATCATTAAAACAAATTGTTGTACCAAAATGACAATATTTCAAACAAACATTCAAAGTTCAAACTAACATTGAAAATTTCAATTTTCATCTTTAAGTTTTAAATAAGGATGAGCAAATGGTACTGGGTATCGGTATCGAATTCCCGGTACCGAATCAATTTCGGTATCATTATCGGTACCCACATTTTTTGTTTTTCGGTACCGGTACTACCGGTACCATACCGGTTGTTTTCGGTACCGGTACCAGTACCCACTTTTGAGGAATTTCGGTACTGGTATTTTCGGTACCGGTAGCGGGCCGGTACCATGCTCATCCCTAGTTTTAAGTAACCACTTATCAATAATTCAAGATTTCAACTTTCAATTTCAAGCAATCAAATACAAACCTTTAAATATAAATCAATAATGCCTAAACCTAGCCTTAGCAAAATCAAGGAGTAACCCAGTAACATACATATAAAGCGTCTGCTAATTTAAAATTTCTTTTTGCCAAATTGAAGTTAGTGACATGATTATTTTTGTAATTATTTACAATGAATTTTATGTATTCTGAACATTCTAATTTGTGTTCTATAAGTGATTCGTGAGTGAATTTGCTTCCTGGGAGAGATATTCCTGTCATAAACGTCTGGTCCAACCTCTAAATTTGTGGGTCTAATTCAACAAAAATGTCAGCATGTGGCCCAACTTAGTGTATTAAACAGACACCACACAACAAGAAGTTAATTATCATTAATTTTAAACTTTATTTTATTAGAGCATCTTCAAATATCTATACTATATTATAAAGCATGAGGGAGGGATTCCCGTAAAATTTAAGTAAATACAACTTTAAATGCTCAAAGTACAAACACTTGATGCATTCATGTTGGGGTAAATCAGTCTTTTTATGTGGATTAGAGGTTTAATGTTGTTAAACGAGAATACAAAAGGAAAAAGGGTAGTTTAGAGTTATGTCTCACGTTAAAGGTAATTGATGAAATTTCAGTTTCATAGAATGAATGGGGAAATTAATGACACAGAGCAATTAACCGTTCATCATCATTTCAGGGCAATCCAAGGGACACCATTTATTTCTACATTACTATATAAAACATTAGACATAAACCCTACCTATTGGTTTGTATTAATGTAATTTGAATTTAAAAATAATACTTTGTAGGTTTTTTGTTGTTTTTTAAAAAATAAATTAAGGGGGGGGGGGGGGGGGGGGATGGGCACTACCCGTGAGTTTTTTCAACTTCACTGATTTCAACCAATCTTACACTGTCACATCACTTCACTGATTTCCTTCACTGAAACAGTTTTTTGTAGGCAGTACTTCATTAAATTTGACCATCAAACTTTGAGCTTTTAGTATTTGAAACTTTGACACAAAACCTTTAGCTTTTAGGATTTCAAACTTTGACCACCAAACTTTTAGCTTTGAGGCTTTCAAAGTTTGACCACCCAAAGAATTTCAAACTTTGACCACAAAACTTTTAGCTTTTAGCCGCGAGTATTTTTTTAAGCCCATGCGAGAGTAACAGTCACCTAATATTATCTTTTATGTTCACGAAACCCTCCATGCAACAGGAGCTCCCAAGGCGATGCACGATCTTTACCGTCCACCAAACCCTCAACGCAACAGGAGCTCCCGCCGCGTCTAAAGTGTTTCTTCAATATGATTGGCTACACATTTTGCTACCTCAACCTGATTGGTTAATTTGCATCCAATTTTGATTGGCCCATTTTAACGGCAAGCACATCACGATTTACTATTATGACCAAACTTTGCTTAATATTTACACTTTAGCCATTTAGAATTTCAAATTTTGACCAACCAACTTTTTAAACTTGCATTGCAGTTTGGCAACTAACTTTCTTACTAACCTATGTACTTTATTTTTTCCCAATTTGACCACCAAAGTTTGAGCTTTTAGTATTTGAAACTTTGACACCAAACCTTTAGCTTTTAGGATTTCAAACTTTGACCACCAAACTTTTAGCTTTCAGGCTTTCAAAGTTTGATCACCCAAAGAATTTCAAACTTTGACCTCAAAACTTTTAGCTTTTAGCCGCGAGTATTTTTTTTAACCCATGCGAGAGTAACATTCACCTAATATTATCTTTTATGTTCACGAAACCCTCACGCAACAGGAGTTCCCACGGTGATGCCGATCTTTACCATCCACCAAACCCTCATGCAACAAGAGCTCCCGTCGCGTCTACAGTGTCTCTTCAATATGATTGGCTACACATTTTGCTACCTCAACCTGATTGGTTAATTGGGGTGGCATCCAATTTTGATTGGCACATTTTAACGGCAGGCACATCACGATTTACTATTTATACCAAAACTTTGCTTAATATTTACACTTTAGTCATTTTAGAATTTCAAATTTTGACCACCCAACTTTTTAAAACTTGCATTGCTGTTTGGCAACTAGCTTTCTTACTAACCTATGTACTTTATTTTTTCCCAATTTGACCACTAAACTTTGAGCTTTTAGTATTTGAAACTTTGACCACCAAACCTTTAGCTTTTAGGATTTCAAACTTTGACCGCCAAACTTTTAGCTTTGAGGCTTTCAAAGTTTGACCACCCAAAGAATTTCAAACTTTGACCACAAAACTTTTAGCTTTTAGCCGCGAGTATTGTTTTTAAGCCCACGTGAGAGTAACAGTCACCTAATATTATCTTTTATGTTCACGAAACCTCCACGCAACATGAGCTCCCACGGCGATGCACGATCTTTACCGTCCACCAAACCCTCAACGCAACAGGAGCTCCGTCGCGAAGTATGGGGTAATAAAATTAATGTCCACCAAACCCTCAACGCAACAGGAGTTGCCGCAGCGAGGCGCGATCTTTACCGTGTACCATACCCTCAACGCAACAGGAGTTCCCGCAGCAAAGCGCGGATAACTAAAACACTAGTACTGTATAACATGCCTGATCATCTATACAACAATTTCTGCTCTCGATATCAATCACAAGCATCCTTCAATTTACATGGTGCCACATTTTATATAACTGATTTATTTAATATAAAAATTAATTATTTTTTATTTAATAAATTACATTTAAAAAATACATTTTTTTTTTTGCAATTTTATGTACTCTTAAATGTAATTTATTAAATAATAAAAACAACTTTTTTTCAATGTAATTTTATAACATTTTTAGATTTGTAAAAGCTTAAAAAAGTGCATATATATTTATACTAGATTATACCCCGGGAACGTCCCGGGTTGATAAATCTAATATGACATATTAATTTTACATATGAAATAGAATGATGCGCTTTACAGTTACATGCAGGAAAGCTTCAGGTAGCACCTAACCTAAAACAATAAAAATGTATCTCCAATGTTAACGTCTAAACTTAAACAATGTATAACTCTAATATTAATATCTAACCTAAAACAATTCCTTATTTTTCTTGTTCGAGAGTTAATTCAAAGGAATAGATTTAAACACATATAAATAAACACGTGTGCTGTAATATAATACACAGCCATAAAATTATTTAATTCGTACATTGATCGAGTTTAATATTTTTAAACTTCAAAACTTCACTAAGAAATTAAATCACTACAAGATATATGATTATTACTTTTTACTAAACTCGTGGATGAGTACTGACAATATTCGCACAAAACCATCTCCGGTATGTTAATCAACAATGAATAATTGAACATATAAAACATATTAACAAAGATTACAAAAAACGGTGTCGTATCACATACCTTCGCTTGCAACAATGACAACCATGACTTTTAGATCTACAATCGTTCAACGGAACCGAAGGATGATCAGAACGAAAACCGTTTCCTGTGAGACGACGGAAGCGGCGGTTTTTTATTAGTAAACGTCTGCGTCGAAGTAACAATACCTAATCCAGTGTACTGTTTACCATTCGAAACACTATATTCTTCTCCTACACCTAACGAATCGATCCTCGTATTTGGAAGCGATGGATACAGAGGAGGAGGATGAGGTATTGAAAACACTAATTTAGAACCTAGAAAATCCCATAGGAAAAAAAAACCGGTATTTACTTGGTTCAACGATCTACCCATGTCTATGGCTATATGATTAAAACAATTATTACTACATAATTTGCGGATGCATATAACTGGAAGAAGGCTTGCACTAATTACAGGTATATCGGGAAACAAATAATCAAATAACAAAACAATATAAAATAATAATAATAATAATAATAATATAATAATAATAATAATAATAATAATTTACACCAATCCAAGACGTTCGCCGGAAAGGAATGAGAGCTTCTGTTGAGTGATGGTTGGGAGTAAACCTGAGAGAGATAATTAGCGGTGTTTGCAGAAGGATGTGAGAGGAGTTGAAGGGTTTAGGGTTTGGGTGGAAGTGTGAATGGTTTTTGGGAAAGAGAAACAATATAATTAGGGTTATTTTTTTTTTAAATTACCTAATGCCACATGGGATGACACATGGCACACTCATGGAGAGAATGCCTCCTTAAGTGTCATGCCATCAAAATGACTTCTTTTATTATATACTAGCTTTTATCCTGGGAGTGTCCCGGGGTTGAAATATCTAATATAACATAATAAAATATCTAATATGACAACATAATTAATGATTTGCCAATACATGATTAATGAATAATATTATTATTATAATATTATTATTTATTTTAAATAAATTTCTGCCATAAGTTATCTTATTCAAATATAAAAAAAAAGAATCTCCGCCTATGAAGTTATGTTTATCGTTTGTGATTTATTAGCAGAGTAAAATATATTTGAAAACAAAACCCCACAAAAAATAGTTGTTGTTTTTTTCTCCGTTTTTATATAGCACTATGGTACTCGTTGGAAAGATAATAAAACGCTCGTTAATTTGGTGTAATTTTTTTCTTTAAAAAATCTCGTATATAAAAGATATTAACATATAAAAGTTATGGGAGGAAACATTAGAGAGAAAATTAAATTTTGTTTTTAAATTCTTATCTTTTCCTAAAATAATTATAATATATATAGATTTATTAAAAAAATCAAAAATTAAAAATTCCTACATGATGCCACGTGACATATTCAATGAGGGGTTGAGGCCTCTATTGAATTGCCCCATCATCAAAGTCCAATTCTTTTATTATAAGTTATAGATTATAGATTTTTGTAATTTAACAAGTATGATGACGTCCCGTTTTCGTTCTTCATCACATATTAACCCTAAAAAAAACACCCCTCACATTACGTTTGTAGAAAATTCACGAATCCCACTAAAATGGTCATATTATTTATTCATTTAATTATTTATCTATTTATGTCTCTGTACACTCTTTAGGTAAAATTTGTGTTATCTTAAATCAGTACTTTGTAATACAATTTCATCCACTCAAAGTTTCAGTTTTAAACATTTGCTAGTATGTACAAAATTTTCCAAAGTGTGGAAATTTCATCGCATCGTCTCTATCATCTCTCACGTGTACGTGGATTGATTTTTCTATGTATCCTTGACAACAATTTTTTTAATCCAAATACGTGTGTATATATATAATTATAGTTTATATGTTTATCTATGCCATAGAGTCCAAGGCAAAGCTAAATACGGGACGAGTTGTGGTTAGGTCCAAGGTCGCTTACAACTCAAGCTAGATTCGTAATAGTTTCTTAAACTTAATGGTGTAAATAAAATGTTTGTTTAGTTATATGAGTTTTGATTAGGTATTTTTTTAAAGGTCAATTTCATTAGATGGTGGGTCTACCCCATCAACATGATAGTGCATGTGTGGCAATAACTTATGTACTTAAACGGTTACAAATATCATTCATCTCTAAAACTCACACGTATGCAATAGACTGGAGTGGGTTCTCAACCGATTCTGATCCTATATATATATATATATATATTATAGGATTAGGTTCCAATGAAAACCACCCCTTCGTGTAAGAACGCGAGAACCTCGACGTAAAATGTGAATTTAAAAAAAAAAAAAATTCCCACCGGTGTAAAACGGGTACCTCGACGTAAAAAAAATAAAAATAAAAAAAAATAATTTTACAGTGGTGTAAACGACCATGGCCACGCTATTTTGTCTTATTAGGCAAGGGAATATTCCCTTTTCTTTTTTATTCAACTTTAATTGTGGACCACAAAATCTTTTTGGATTAAAATAAGTGTGTGGTGGGAAAAGGTGGTTCCTTAGTTCTTGCATGAAAGTGTGGTTCTCATTTTACCCTTTCCCTATTATATATATATTATATATATATATATATATATATATTATATATTATTTATAGGGAATGGTTCTAGAGAAAAACCCTCCTTATTTGGTAAACTCTGGAAACTCTGACTTCCCATATTTTTTTTTTGAAAAAAATAGGGCAAGTAATATACATGATTTTAAGCATTTTTGGGCCAAAAAAATTAAAAAAGCGCCGAGTATTTTTTTTTTAAAAAAATAAAATAAAATTTTGACTAACACATGTTAAGCGCTAATAACAGGTGTTAACCATGTGTTAACTATATGTAAACAGTAGACGTTTTTTATTTTTTAATAAAAAAAACCGTTCGACGCTTTTTCGATTTTTTTGGCTCAAAATGCTTAAAAAATGTATATTACATACCCTATTTTTTCAAAAAAAAAAAATGTTGGAAAGTCAGAGTTTCCAGAGTTTACCAAATAAGGAGGATTTCCTCCATATACTTTAGACATCTGTACAAAGGACATATTTCGTGAGAAGTGTGAGAAGGATTAAGAATTGACATGTAGACATCATGTTTTGGATTTAGGAATGATGTTTTAGGTTGTTTTAACTTGAAAAACACCAAATACAACAATCTAAAACACAATGCAATGTATTATAGTCATTAAATTTAAAAACAGCTAAAACACACTACTTAACACTTTAAAACACACTGCTTAATGTTCTTAGCATGGTGTTTTGAGTTTTAAGCCTAAAATACATTGTTTTTTGGTTTTTAATTGTTACGTTTGGTGTTTTTCTAGGCAAAACAATCCAAAACATCATGACTAACTTCAAAAACTGATGCCTACATATCAATTTTGAATCCTTCTCACACTTCTCACGAAATATGGCATTTGTACAGGAACCTCACCCTATATATATATATATATATATATATAGGGTAGAGTTCCTATACAAAGAGAGTGTTTTGTGAGAAGTGTAAGAAAGACTATGATGATGACACATGGCACAATTGTTTTTATAGAGTATGGTTATTAATGTAAATTGATCTTGCATAAAATAAGGAAATGATATGCGATTAATGTGATGGAGTTTTATTCAGGGGTTTTTCAAATAAACACAAATTCGAAATTCAAATATGTTAGATTAATATATAATTCTCATTCACAACCAAGACAAAAAAAAAACCAAAAAAAGTCGAATTATTTTCTTGTTGTTTTGTTCTTTTGATATGTTGTCTATTTATTTATACATTATGTTTTAACAATGTATGATAGGTTTGTAGATTTGCTTCAAGATTTGCAAGTATAAAACACCCATTCAGATACACGTAGTGTTCAGTAATTAATGTGTGATATTTTATATTCAAGGCATACTTTGATTATTTCTTTACACAACATTTGGTGTTTTTTATTATATTCATGTAAAGAGTGTTAGTCATACATAGTGTTTTATGAATCACAATTTTTTAAGGTGTAAAAAAATAAAATAATTGATATGATCACTAGATATGAAGATAAAACACACTAAGATGAATAAAAAAACAACCCACCAAAGAACACTATAAAAACAGAACATAATGATATGAATAGGTTACATTATGTGAACAATAACTATCAATAACATATTAAAAACATCATTCCAGACGTGAATCGTAACACACAGACGTTAAAACACCATCTGCTCACTATGTAGATAAAACACATTTGATATTAATAAAGAACAAAAACCCATAATGAGCACCATAAAAATAGAACATAATGATAGAATAGTTTACATCATATGAAAAAAACAATATCAATAACATATTTAAAACACCATTTCAGACGTGAATCGTAATGTAATCATTCCAGCATTAAAACACAGGACATGATTCGTAGCAAAATCACTCCAAAAACACTAAAACACCATGACGGTTTAAAGTCAAACAACCCAAATTATATTGGAAATGATAAAAGGAATAAGAAGTATAATGTCATGGAGGTTTTGGAAATGATAAAAGGAATAAATGATAAAAGAATCGTGATCACTTTTAAAGTTAAATTCCCATATTTTTTTTACTTCCATCGTATGATTTAGAAGCTTGATGATCATAATTGTAGGTTTTGGTGTGTGAGAATGAGAGATGCAGAGGTAATCGCAAATTTTTAGGATAGTTAGAGAGAGAGAGATGAAGAGGTAATCACAAGTTTTTAGCAGGTTTTAATGAGAGTGAGAGGAGAGAGGATATTTTCTTTAATTAAAACATGATCAATTACATATTTACCATGCATCCATGTTTTTAAAATAATATTTACAATATTGCCATTATCAGATCCTAACCATTCAAATAATCAATCCAATGGCCCAAAAACTTTCTTACACTTCTCACAAAACTCATCCTTTGTACAGGAACCTAAACCTATATATATATATATAGGGGAAAGTTAATTTGAGAACACCTAATAATTCGTGCGAACCGCGAGAACGCCATCTAAAACCATTCAAATCTAAAATTTCTTTTTACACTTATCTTTATTACTAAAATACAATCCCAAAAAACACAATTCACGCGTGAAAATTTAAACGTATACGGAAATAAATT
Organism: Ambrosia x helenae; assembly: GCA_030844895.1. Classification (NCBI taxonomy): domain Eukaryota; kingdom Viridiplantae; phylum Streptophyta; class Magnoliopsida; order Asterales; family Asteraceae; genus Ambrosia; species Ambrosia x helenae. Next base: position 501 of record JAUTDX010002360.1, on the reverse strand, counting down.
GTTTTTACACATGTGTAAATTTACTGTTTGTACATGTGTAAACTGTTTCATTTACACATGTGTAAAAAGTTAATTTGAAAGTGGTTTTTTTCAAGAAAAGATGATTATTTGGAAAGAAACTTCGTTTTTTAATGTTGTATTTTGATTATAATTTAGGTTTGTATTGGAAAAAAATGATTTTGATTGGTTTTCTCATTTGTTCTCACGGTTCTCACAATATTTAGCGTTCTCTAACCCTCCCCTATATATATATATATCAAAGTTAAAATGAGAACGTATGTATCCGCAAAAATATGGTCAAAAACTATGCAAATTCAAAAACAAATAAATTACACTTATCATTATTATTCAAGTACAATATTAGAAAATAAATTTACTACGTTTAAATTTATATGTGTTTGTAAATAAAAAATACACATGTGTTAAGTTTGCCATTTACACATGCTTAAATTTATTGTATTTACACATGTATTAAAAAATTTTTAAAAGTAATTTTGAGAG